>JAYESA010000019.1:56522376-56799876 GCA_036927795.1 Iris macrosiphon
AGTTATTGTTTTCAAGGGAAGATACATTTTGTATGGACTATAACGCGTTGTACTTTTTTTTCTTAGTCATGAATTTTTTTCCATTGGATTTTTTCTGACAAGGTTTTAATGAGACAACATTAAGCGTGTCCAACACCTATCTAAGTCATCCTAAAGATTGTACTCTTTTCTTTCGCACATGTTTTGTCCTAACGAATTTTTCTAGCAAAGTTTTAACGATGCAATAGACTTAGAGATGGTGGTCATCCAAAGGGGGGGTGCTATAACGTTGATTACTCAAGGGTTGGATTCCAACTTTGTTTTTAGTCCCATATTGCTTAGAGATTAGTATTACACTTTCATTGGATTGTATAAATAAAACTTTTGCCTCCCACTATGTGATTACACTAATAAAAGATCTTCTCTCCTATTTTTTTCTTCCTTCTTCTATGTTTATTCTAACAGTTTTTACTTAAATCGCCTAAAATTTGCCATTTTGAAAGAACTTAAAAAACTATTTTTTACTTATATATATCATTTTATTAATGAATTGCTGACAGGAATGCATAAAAAGTTACTTTTAAGTAATATATTATTTTGTCTTGAATAATGTTATACAATATATATATATATATATATATATATATATATATATATATATATATATAACACTTGTTTTGAAAGTTCGTCTCTGAACACTATGAACTGAGACTGGCCCGACAAGAACTCAAGACTGGCCCGACAAGAAAAGTATGGAGTTTACCGAATTATCGACATAAATATCTTCAACTTTTTCGTGTGAGTGCGAGTGACAAGTTCGGTTCACCAAGGAAATAACACAAACGAATTCATTTGTATACCCAAACATTATTAAAATTCCAAAACCAAATAATATTTTTTCACAAAATTAAGTAAACAAAAAAACATATTAATGAAGAAGAAACAGAGAAAAAAAATGATCTTAGTCGCTATAAAAAAAAATCACTTTGGGAAGAGCAAACAACAGCTGGTCTCAAGTTCGTACACAATATTAACAAACATGCTAGAGTTTATGATCAAGCAAGGTGAACAATTAATGGTAAATACAATCAATCTAGCGAGCAAATGACAGTAGCATGCAAGCATAACACGCTGCTGTTAGAGAGGGCAGGGCAATATATCACTTCCCACAGATTCCAACCGAAAGTGATGACTAGCTAGCAGAAAGCAAGATGATGTATATGGAACCAGGAACCACAACAACAAAACATCCAGTAAAAATGCATGCATCATGACCTGCTGAGTTTAAAAGTTGAGGAATCATTCCCCTATCGACTTCTAGAGCGAGACCATCCTCTTTGCTATCGTTCATGTTAGAAAACACACCTGGAATCAATCAGGACAGAGAGCAACAATCAAGCAAATCCTAACTCTAGCCATTTTCATGTTGCTCTTGTTGGAGCTCAGATCAATCTCTACAAAGACCTTCAATTCAGAGTATGTAAAGGTTCAAAAATTGGCAAAAATAGATGAGACTCTTATAAACTCAATCGTACCATATAAATAAACTCATTCAATCATAATATAGTTCAAATCAGAATATACAATACATAAAAACCATTTGTCCCCATAGACTGAGACCAAATCAGGCTTCCCTGATACAACAACATAAGAAATTAATATAACAAAACAAACATATCCCAACTAGTACTACTAACCACAAACCAAGTAATACGCAATGAAATAACCAAGGTCGTTACTGCTGCTACACTAATCATGACCTACATAGCTGACCAGAGAAAAGGTACTGGCCAGCTCTTTTGTTTGAAATCACTACATAGTTGATGGCACATAAACTACATATGAAACCTGACAAATACCAACAGCAAGCTCAACTGAACTGAATAACCACACACAACTCGAACTCAAAATCTGCCTGGAGAAAGTAAAAGTAGCAACTGCTCACCACAACAGTCAGAGGCCTAGAAGCACTTGCGGTGAACAATTGAAGGGCCAGATTCATCGTACTCTCCCTTGGATATCCACATCTGTTAATCCAAATATATATAAAATAAGTCGGGCACAGTAAATTGGATAATTAATAGATGTACCTTCAAGTTCTATATTAATAATTTTTATGAGACTGTATTATATCCATGAACATTTTTGGCTCACAACAAAGTAGACACTGTTTCATTAAAAAAAAATCTCTAAAATAACTAAGCAAAGGAAAAAAAAAAATCAGTTAAAACACTTCCAATAATAATAAAATATCCATTTTGTAAATCAGATAATATGGTGACTTATGTTTCCTACGGCCAAGAAAAGAGTAGAGGCATTTAGACGAATTGAAGGGTAAGTAAACCAAAACTTCACCTGCTGGAAAGTGCTGAGCGAGGCAAGGATGGAGCCTCCAATCCAGACACTGTACTTCCTCTCTGGTGGAGCAACAACCTTAATCTTCATACTGCTTGGTGCAAGGGCTGTGATTTCTTTGCTCATACGATCAGCAATACCAGGAAACATGGTGGAACCTCCACTGAGCACAATGTTGCCATACAAATCCTTCCTGATATCCACATCACACTTCATGATGGAGTTGTAAGTTGTCTCATGGATTCCTGCAGCTTCCATGCCGATCAAGGATGGCTGGAAGAGAACCTCAGGGCACCTGAACCTCTCAGCCCCAATCGTGATCACCTGTCCATCTGGAAGCTCGTAGCTCTTCTCCACGGACGAGCTACTCTTAGCAGTCTCCAGCTCTTGCTCGTAATCAAGAGCGATATAAGCAAGCTTCTCTTTTATATCTCTGACAATTTCCCGCTCTGCAGTAGTAGTGAAGGAATAGCCTCTCTCAGTAAGGATCTTCATCAGTGCATCTGTGAGATCACGACCAGCAAGGTCTAATCGGAGGATAGCATGGGGAAGAGCATAGCCTTCGTAGATGGGCACAGTGTGGCTGACACCATCACCAGAATCCAGCACAATACCTGATCAAAAAGTGACAAAGAAGTTAGCTAAACGACATCGACATACGTATTTGGGAGTATGAATACTTCAGCAGAGCTGCATGTGTCAGACATCATTCAGATAAAATGAAAAGAACCATGACTACTAAGATTCACAATTCACAACTATGCGTTTTCTTTTTCTCAAATTCTCCACCAATATTAGCATTTCTTTCCTGTAAATGATGAATGTGTGTGTACAGCAGAGGTGTGATGTGTCAGGCATCCCTCTATAAAATGAAAAAGAACCATTACTACTAAGATTCACAATTCACAACTATGCATTTTCTCTCTTATTAGTACTTCTTTCCTGTAAATGATGAACGTGTGTGTGCGCTCGCGTGCGTGCCTTGCCTATACATGCCACACCCATGTCCTTTTTTTCATACACCCATAACTCATACTTGTCTATGCTTCATATTAGGTGAAGGATATAATACATCTTGAAAGATTTTATACCTGTGGTACGACCACTAGCATATAGAGAAAGAACAGCCTGTATGGCAACATACATGGCAGGCACATTGAATGTTTCAAACATGATCTGGGTCATCTTCTCTCTGTTTGCCTTGGGGTTGAGTGGAGCCTCTGTGAGAAGCACAGGGTGCTCCTCCGGGGCGACTCGGAGCTCATTGTAGAAGGTATGATGCCAGATCTTCTCCATGTCGTCCCAATTGCTGACAATGCCGTGCTCAATTGGGTATTTCAAGGTGAGGATACCTCGTTTGGACTGGGCTTCATCACCAACATAAGCATCTTTTTGCCCCATCCCAACCATGACTCCAGTGTGGCGAGGTCGGCCTACGATGCTAGGGAATACTGCTCTAGGTGCATCATCACCAGCAAATCCAGCCTGCAAGTATATTATTGATAGGTACATGTATTTCAATGCACTGTTTGGTGACGATAACTAGCATTTGAAAAAAAAACATGTGATGCTAACTAACCTTGACCATTCCGGTACCATTGTCGCAGACAAGAGGCTGGATATCCTCGGCATCGGCCATTTTCTATAGATCTGTATATGAAACACATGATTATTAGATCATTCATTCCATAGAAGAAAAACCTTCTAACTATAAATTTACTATAGATGGCTTCAAATTCACCATCATGATGTATATGGTGCCGTTGCAAATGCAAAAAAGAAAAATGACGACATATACAACACATTGTTGTTGAAGAAGAAACTAAACATGCTGCACATAATGGAGCAGAAAATCTCTCTCTAGTTTAGTAACCTATGATGTCCAGATGCGTATATGAACACAACTACACATATCAGATAGTCACTCAATCTACCATCTTCCGTCTACCCCATCCCAGATGCAGGCTCTTGAAACCATACTAGCTCTCTTACGATGGTGTGGTGCAGTAACCTCCACGTAATAAATCTAACACTAGAAAGTAAATTTGATTTATTAGATCACTGGATCTGTAATTGCTTAGTTCTGTTGCACGATACGGATATGATATGACAAGATACAGACACCACGTAAAATTTGGCTTATCCTACCCTTCGTGGAGTGTCCATCTAATTATCTTATACACCAGAAAATAAGATATGGCACCACTGAGCTTCCTAATTGCTCAATAATGCACTTGTTTTATTTGGCACACAGTTTTGCAAGTACAATGACTAGTACACAGAAACTATATTGCACGAACATGAATGCAACATGACGAAGTATAGACATGATGATGAAGACGGACTAATTTGGTTGTCTTGGTGTGTTTTGGATATTCGAGACTATAGCCATTCCTCATGCGGGTTCAAGACGGCTCTGATTTTTTTGCATCTTTGCATACCCTTGCTCAGAATTCAGAACAATTCTTGAAATGTGTGAATCATCACTACCTTACAACTATTAATATCAGATATCATATTATGGAACTGTAACCTAAGGCTAGCGTAGGATTATTCTTGTAACATGATCCCAATGCAGCAAATTGTACTATATTAAGTGTACCAACCTGTTAACCATGATCCAATTCTTGCCATTGTCTTCACATAAATGTACCAAGCCGTCCACAGAGGTAATTAGTACACTCTAGTGGGCAAGGGAGAGAAACAATGTAGTAATAGTCAAGTTAACATGAATCTCAAATCAGCCACTAACGCCACTTTTCTTTATTGATAAGACCCTTTGACAGGACAAGCTAAAGATGAGAGAAACAATAGTCAAAAGGGTTTTCCTAATTGGTTATATCTCATCAATCATTGAAGACACTGCCAGAGAATAATTCTTATGCTTTTGGTGAAGCACTCATCAAGAAAGAACAAAGATAACTTCTTCAGATGATTCTCAACTCGTTTGACTTGACACATATTGGTTGCAATCATTTAGAGTGTTCACAATCTATTTCAAATTTTATGGCGAATGTTCTTGGATGCTCCTGGGATGATTTTCTTCTTTTCTCTGCCAGTTTTCTTTGTATTTCTTACTTTTTCAAGCTCAGTTTCACTTGTTCACTCCATCTTGTACATATGCGAATCTAAAATGGCATATCTTTACCTCTTTATCTCCAAAAACAACTTACTGGGAGTATTCTTAATTAGTTCCCTGTTAATCAGCAGTATACCCTACAAGTTCAAGTGAGTGTAACAAACAAATCATCATAGAATATAATCAGTTCCAGTGTCATGGAACTGTGTTGCGGCAGGCATGTGTGAGTGCAACTCTCTTCCTTTTCACTCAAACCATTTTTTTATCTTTCCAACTGGTGCAAAACACTAGCCTATTCTTGCAACTCAATTTTTTATTTGCCATTTGCAAATTTGTTGATGGTCACAATTAGGAGTTGCCTGCAAGTTCCACAATCTTCTCGGCCATGTTAATTCGCAACACTTATGTTTCTTGTAATTCTTTCCATTATTCTATTATTATATATGTGAATAATCCTATTAAAACATTTCATTATATGTATCATACTCCATCCTAAGGTGCAGCTTCTTCTATTTAAAGATGTACAAGTATATGGAAAATGTAAAATATATGAGTATCCGGAAAACCATTGTTTCTAAAGATCATTTTTAATCCAAGCTATTTTTTACTAGACGTATCCAAGCTATCTATGGTGCGCAGCAAACTTATACAAGTCGCATGTAAAAACTAGAGCATTTTTTACGCATATTTTAATGCAGCTAAAATCATAATATCATTACGTACCGTCTGGCGCTCAGTAGTTCACCTAGTTTTTTTTTTTCATTCGTGCATGATTTCAATTGCTAAAATGTAGGCATTTCAGGTCTTCCAACTCCGATATTAAAGTTTTCCTTTATATGGTACATCCACCATGTGCAACCTCTTGTCTCTCCATTAATGTCAACAGCACATATTTAAAGGATAATTATCTCTTTAATTTTTCTTAGGAACCTAACACAGCAGACAATGTCATCTATTTTCCACTATCCAGAAAAGTTGAGAAAAATAGAAAGTTAACAAAAAATAGATATGCTCTTTTCATTTATATGACACTAAGATTGAATATCATGACCATAGGTATTCATTCACCAAAGTTGAGAAAAATAGAAAGTTAACAAAAATTAGATATGCTCTTTTCATTTAATATGACACTAAGATTGAATATCATGACCATAGGTATTCATTCACCAAAGTTGTCTACTCCCTAGACTTGGCTTAGATTAAAAACAACTCCCAAATAGTTGGATTATCAATTTCAAAAATAAATAAGAAAACCAATAAATGGTGATAGTAAAAGTGAGATTGTAAAATTGTAACAAAAAAGTGATTGCACAAATGGTCATTTGGTCAAAAATATACTCATCATAGTATGTATAGAGCATATCTTACTGAGGATTGGCTCCATATGCATGCTCATGTGCAGGTGTAATATGAGCAAAAATAGTACTATATTCCTTTTGTAATAAAGATTCAAAAGACCTCCAGAACAAGTTTTAAATGATTTTTTGAACTATAAAATTTCAATGTCTTGTAAATTGCAACAAATTTAAAAGCCTACACAACACAATCAAATCATCAGGCACAACATGGGATGAAGAGTAAGAGGATTTAAGGAAGAAAAAAAAGTCAAAATTCAATCAATACTACTATTTCAGAAAACCAAATTTCCACATAAACTAGCACAAACTCATCAATCCTAACAAGAAAGGTAAGTCCAACTACTATTTGTGACCGTTCCTATCAAAAGGGTCCATGATCCCAAGTTAACATTATCCAGGATCGTGAATATTAAGTTTGTCTAGCAGATTTAGTTGTTGTAGCTTCTATAATTGATTTTAGGGCCTCCATGATAAGTGCTACAAGATCTCATGTATTTGGAACCCCATCCAATCCGATTGATGGGGATATATGAAGCAGGTAAATCAGGCCACAAGTCCATAAAATTAAATCCTAATAAGATGTATTAAACCTCCGGAGTGAACCTGCAAGTCAAATCATCAATCCAAACAAATGATAGATTTCAATGAGCCAAGTTCAGAATTTTAGTTCCCCCAGGAGCAATAAAACATCAATGTCCACCTTGTTACCATGCCAAAGAGAAATGAAAAAGAGAACCAAGCAAAATCTAACTAAACCATTCAGAATAAATAAATCAAACAGATGGTTCCAAATTACCCAAAGTTCTTCATATTGCCATATGTACAAAACACAAGTTCGATTATAAAGGAATTTGATTAAGTACATGGCTTTTCTGACGGCAATGAAGCATCAAGGTTCGATTTCCGACCAGATCAACAAGCTAAAAATATGCATCATGCACAATCCTTACTATCTCACTCGAGCTACATAACTCTAGCAATGACCCAAAATAACACTATTCCTTCATATTGGCAAGAACCATTGAAGAGTTCAACCAAACCCTCAAACCAAAGCATTATTTAGCTCTATCATGGGATAAAGGCATCAATTGCAAACTTAGACCAGATTTGCCAATAAGTAAATACAAGATCCTTTCATGTCTAAGAGAGAGAGGACGACCAATCAAAACGTAACAAGATAATTTAACCACGCCGATGGTTCCCAAAGAAATAGTTTTTTTAGAACAATCAAAACTTCTAGCAAAAGCCTCACATCTAAGTATTCCTAACTCTTTCAGACTTTCTAGAGAGAAGTACAAGTATTAATCTCAAGATCTAGACTAGATCACTACTAATTCACCTGACGAACAAGAAGCACTCAAATGTAGGTCAGCATATAGAGAACCAAAAATCTCAATACATCCATGAAATCAATACAGTTCTCAGCCTTTCATGGGAGATCAGACATCAAACTCCAAATTCGGACCAGATAGACACTAATTCCTTCAAAATAGACAGTGAGTCGGGCTCCTCTTACCTATTCAATGATCAAAAGGTTAAATCATCCAACTCAACCAATGATCAAATAAAACAAATCTTTTTAGATCTGACATCAAAACAACCATAGATTTGAGTAAATCCCTGAATCAAAGGGTTCCTTAGCTCTTTCAAATGCTGTCAATGGAAAAATTCTGGATTTGGAAAAGTTCGTCTTTAATTCTACAAAAATGGGCAGAGAGTCGAAATTCTGTTACCAATGCAATGATAAAAACAAAGCTAGATCAACCAACTCCCAATGATCATAGAAACTTAAATTTCTTCAGCTCCGCATCCAGACAATCATAGATTCGAGTAAAACCATCAAATCAAATAAATTCTTAGTTCTTTCCCGTGCTATCAAACATGAAAACCCCTAAATCTAGACCAGATGGACGCTAAGTTTACATAAATGGACAGTTAGTCTGGATCCGCTTACCTATGCGATCATCAAAACCATACCTAGATCATCCAACTTTCTTCAGATCCGCATCAAAACCACACTAATTTTGAGAAAATCCACCAAATTTAAGCATTTATGAGCTCTTTCAAGCGCAATCAAACACGAAATTCCACATCTAGATCAAATCGACACTAGTTTCACCAAAATGGATAGTAAGCCGAGATCCTCCTACCAATTCGACGTTAGATCATCTAACTCCAACAAGGATCAAAGAAACTCCAATTTCTTTAGATCCGCATCAAAACAAACATAGATTTGAGTAAAACCCTCAAATCGATGCATTTGCAAACTTTTTGGAGAGCAGTCAATAGTCAAACTCCAAATCCGGAGCAAGTCGATTCTAAATCTACAAAAATAAACAGTGAGTCGAGATTATGATCAAAACCATAGCTAGATCATCCAACTCAAGCAAGAAACAAACAAACCAACCAAACCAAAATTTCGCCAGATCCACCTCAAAACAACCATAGATTTGAGCAAAACTCCCCAAATCGAAGCATTTCACAGCTTTTTCGACCGCAATCAACCATGAAATCCTAAATCAAGACCAGATTGAAACCTGAAAATTATAAATAAAAAATCACAGTTTTCTTACCTAAACGAAGAGGGAGTAGAGAGAGAAAACCGAACAATTTCTTTTCTCTCTCTCCTCGAAGAGCTCCGGCGGATCCGATGGGAAATGGCGACGAATGAAAAAAATGAGGGCAAGAAATAGCTCTTTATAAAGTACTGCTGATGGCGAGGAAATTTTCAAAGAAGCCCTCCGCTTAATTTTCTTCCATTATAATCTACGGAATCATTCGCGTCACCGGAAAGCGACAAGGACAGCCCACGTGAGATCTGGACCGTCCGATGACATGGGATGTTGGGGAATATCGGCCGTCAGATTGGACTTTCGGTCATCTTTTTGACGCGTCGGCGCCAACCACAGCCACTTGTGGAACTGTGGTGTTTATTGGATATATTCGGATTCGAGTCGGAAATGTTGGGTCTTGTTTGCTTAGGACCTGTTTGGTTGCTTCACCGGACTGTTCTAGTCCTCCATCAAATCCAAACGACGTCATAAAGTTATAGTTCCAAGTCAGCATTTTTCCAACACAACACATGGACATTCTTCACACGTGGGACAGCCAAATATGAGGACTTCATGAAGAGATTATGCTAGGACTACAACCAAATGTCTATAATCCTCTTACAACCGTCATGTGGCGTCTACGTGGCGATCGTCCTTTGAATGAGCGGTAAGGGATGGAATTCGGTGGCTGTCCGGATGGTCGTCACGTGGTCGGAACGTCACGGACCACATGGCAGGAGGGGATGATAGGGTTGTAAGAAGGTTGTAAGCATTTGGTAGTAAACTTAGCATTATTGCTTCATAAAGTGTACACTTTAAGTTGAATGGATCCACTTGCATGTCTCTAACTGAAAATAAGTAAAGAAAAATTGTTGCTACCGAGTTGAGGTGCTCCAATGTTAGCAGATTACCGAACCCAAATATGAGGACGAGCCCGCAAAAGACTCCAACAAAAGGGGTTAAACCCGAGCAGGCAAAACGAGCTCTAGTTCATGTGTTTTATTTTGAGTAAATATAATTTTGAGGAAGCGACCAGGCAAACTCGTTGTTTAACTTCCTCCGAGAACTTTCGTTAACATATATATATATATATATATATATCGTCGAGGTCCATGTTCGAATCCGAGTCCATATAAGGCTCTCATGAGTGTGTACTCTATTAGGACCAGATCTGATATTCTCATCTGACAGACATTTGAGACTTTGTGTCGTTACTATTGAAACCAAGAAAACATAACCTAATAATCCGTTCAAATCTGTGGAAGGATCTTGGAGTTACACCATAACTCCACAAATCGACTCCAGATGCAATAAACTTTGTTCATCCCTTGGTTTAAAGGATAAGTTGATCATATTGATAAGAAAAATACATCATTATCATCATTATTATCAGCATTACTTGATAAGCATAAAAATAGCTGATAATTATTAATTATTTACTATATGTAGTTTTTATTTTTTTTCCTCAAAAATGTTGCTCACACTTTTTATTCTAAACTTAATCAAAATTTACTTCGTCTCAATTCTAACTTCATTGTCATAATAGCATCTGGATATTATCCCTTAGGAGAGACGATCCAGGCACCTGGTGATTATTTACGTCATTATATATGTTTTAAAATATTTATTTTACAAATTCTAGACGGATATAGATGTTTGTTTATAAGGATGCCAAGCGACTTTTTGACAAAAGGTTTTTTAATTTTTTTAAACTATCAAAGTTTGTGCAAAACGGCTAATGGACTACCATCTTGAACCCTTTCGAGTATTTTTTTGATAATAAGTGCATCATCACGAGTAATTTTTATATTGACCAATCCTCTCTTGCTTCATAAGCGAGATAATTAATCTTATAAGAAATAAATTATACTATCTTCATATTATTTGCATACTACATCTCTTTCTAATTACTTTACTCGTGATTGCACTCAAGATAAATAAAGACGGAGGCGGATCAAAAGAGTTTTTGGAATGAGCTGGAGTCCACCTTAAAATGTTTAATGGATCGGTCCGGTCTGATCCGAGGTCCATTTTGATCAGATTTGATCGAATTCGGATCGGTCCAGATTCAACCTGTTACCAAAAGCGGGTCGGTCTGGTCAAATTGGCAACCGATCCAGTCCAGACCTGTGATCCGGTCTGCAGTGGACCGGACCGAACCGGTTTGGATCCGGACCGATTCACGGTCTGACCGGACCGGCCAAAATATATATATATATATATATATATATATATATATATATATATATATATATATATAACTTATATAAGTTAATAAATTCTAGTTAAAATTTATAGATTTTTGTTACTAATTTTTTTTTTATAATTTATGTAAAAATTTATATAAATATTAAGTAAGAAAATTTTATTTGATTTCTTTATATCAATATTTATATAATTTTAAGTATAAATAAAAATCTAAATATTATAAGTTAAATTTTTTTTTTAATAACTTATAAAAAAATGTTTAAATCTCTTTTTTTAATTTAACTTTAAGTATATATATATATATATATATATATATATATATATATATATATATATATATATATATATATATATATATATATATAATGTATAAATCTCTTTTTTTAATCTTTATATAATTTTTTTTAAAATTAAAATATAAATTTATAACTTGAAATTTAAAGAAGTTATTTATATAGACATAAAGAAGTTAAATGTAAAAAACTAATAACATTAAGTAAGAAAAAGTTGAATTTTTTTTATTAATGACAATAAAATTATAAATGTATTATAATATTAAGTAAAAAAAAAAACTTGTAAATGATATTTTATCTGCATAAAGTTTGTAAAAAAAAATGTACAAGTATTTTAAAAAAAATTACGTTGTCCGTCTTTCGTTGAAGTTTATTGCTTAGCTCCCCCTTCAGTAGCGTCATCCATAGTAAGAGATTGAAAGTCCAGCTATGAGATATCGACACTTTCATCTCCTGAATCTTAAGTTTTTTTGAACGTTGACACAAGCTTCCAAAATATCTGGCAACAACCGACTCATCTTCTTGCTTAGCATCCTTGAACGTGCACTAAAATAAGATTTCGATGCTACCGTTGACACCGGGACCATTAGAATATTATGTGTTATAGAAGAAAGTACATGATATTTTTTTTGTCTCTTTCACCATTCTAAAATTGAATAATAAGATGAAGAGTCATCTTCATCTTTTTCATAAGAATTGAGATATAATGACAATTCTAAAGTGGGTTGAGAATATTTTTTTTGGGCCAAATGACTCCAAATACCATAAAAAAAGAGTTGTTATAATGGATATTTTGGTCATTTTTAGCAAAATGACAAAAATATCCATAAAATGTTCAAAAAACAACCACTAAAATGGGAGTATTTTTAATTTTGGTAAAAATACTCCCCCCAATGGATATAAAAAAAAAACTCAGCCGAACCAGACCAGAACCGGATCGGTTCGAGCCGGGTCGACCGGGTCGATCGAATTGGACCCGGCCTGAACAAAGACGAGATCGGGCCGAGCCAAGCTTGCGGGTCGGATCCTCCGACACAGCCTAGACCTATGGGGGAGAGTTGGCCGGAGCGGGCCGGTCCGTTGATCGGGTCTGGGCCGACCTGGACCGGATTTGACCGAACTGGGTTCGGACCGGATTTCGGACCGCCTGTCCTTTTACACACCTTGCAGCCCACCCCCCAAAATTTTTTTACTTTTTTTTTCCATATAATTTTTTTTATTTGTTTATTTGGATTAGACCACTTATAGTCCACCCAAATTTATAATAGTCCATTCCAGTTTTAATTTCTGGATCCGTTCCTGAATAAAAAAATTATAACAAGTCAAGCAACTAATTTGAAAACAACTCCTAGTTGAAGAAACATACATAGCCACCAATAGTAGATGCATCCTCATCAAAATTTGTCCAGTATCAACTGTATCAACTTGAAAGCTAGTTGGATATTTTAAACCACATATGGCATTGTCATGGGCAAACATCAACATTTGGCTAACTCATAACTTCCATGTAATTCTTTAGTCGCATAACCACTCAAAGGAGATCGTGGTCCCCATGACATGGTTACAATAACTATAAACAGTGTCATTGTCTTAATTAATTGACCCTCTCAAATGACCTATTCTTAAGCTCCCTACTTTAGACTCATGTGCTTTCACATGTGCACAAAAGCCATCAGCCATGGTCCGCATCTTATAATAATCAAGCTTTGAAAGGGTCATAATTATGACTACAGACCGGTGACCATGGACCAACATTCCAAAATGCACTGCTAGCGAGATCTCTGGTGTCTTAAGACTCAACGACCATGTGATAATCCAATTTACACTTTGTCTCTATTTTTTTTTTTTTTTTTGGAAATTGTGTACAGATCCCTCAAATATTTTGAAATGGATTAAAAGTGTATGTTGAAAAGTCATTTTAGCTAGGCTATTTCCCCTGGGGACCGAAAATCAAACAAAATTGGAACGGATAACACATTCAGTTTAGTTTGAAAAAAAATCGGTTCGATTTCGATTTCGAAAATACTAAAACAGAATATTTAGTTTCGATTTTGGGTTTCAATTTTGGTTCAAAATCGAAAACCAAATAAGACTTATACAATTATATAAATATCCTCAATTTTATGCATATTTTATGATTAAAAATATGTATATTTTGAAACTAATAATTCTATGTATGTATTTTCACGTATAACTTTGGTAATTTAACAACTAGTCCAACTTTGAACGCAACTTTGAAATACAACAAATATATTTGTATAAAAATTATAAAATTTAATATAATGTAACCACGATCCCAACTTTAGGCCCGATCCATTAAATAATAGAAATAGCCCAACCGATTAATTATTCGGTTCGGTTCGGTTTTGCTTACGGCTAATTTTATTTTAGTTTTGATTTTGGATTTTTGGAATTTCTGTTTATTCTGTTTTGACTATTTCGGTTCGGTTGAAACCGAATAAACCGAACGCTCACAGCTAACCACCACCACCACCACCAACCAACCAACCCCCCTGTCACGTCCCAGTACCGGAATATGGAGACGGACATGGCTAGCTCTCCCGTACAAGGTATAGAACGTCGTACGACGGTCACGACTGTAACTAGACAAGGTGGTGCATACTGCAAGCAAGTCACTTAGGGTCACATAGAACATCTAATGTCTCAATCAGTCAAGTAAGGATAGTAAACATAGAACATGTATGACAAGGAAGTAAGGCGTCCCAAACGTCCTGCCACAATATTCTGGAAACCAGCCACACAAAATAATAAGCTGGCAGAGTAGTAAAAATACATGACCATGATCAGTTGCAGTCTGATTAATTACAATCATGTTAGAAGACCAAATGTCCAGATTTACGGCTAACAAGTGCCGGTGGCTAAATGCCCAAAAGAGTAAAATGTGCAATAACAAGCAGTGATCAAGAAACCCACTCGTGTCCCTCAACGGCCATCCGTGTCACCACCCCATTTCCTGAGCCGGCTATTTTTTTATTTTATTTTAGTTAATTGTGTATTATTTATAATTAATTTTATTTATATTTAATTGATGGTTGTATTATTTTTTTATTGATTATTTTAGGGTTTTGGCTAGCCTGGACCCATGTCAGATCCTAGTGGACCCATGTTCGACCCAACCCACACCCTTGTGAGACTTATTTTTGGGTTTAGAATATTTATTATATTTTTAGTGGGTTAGTTGGAGAGATTGGGAGTTAGTTTGAGTGCTTTTGGAACCCGAAATCCAAAATCCAAGTTAGGGAGGGCATTTTGGTCATTTGGACTTTGTGAAATTGTCATGCCCCAGTCCCAAAATACGTAGGATCAGGAATACGTGACACGCCAGCTACGCATTCGACCAGACTCTAGTCTGACTCGAATACGTATAAGCTGTAATATAAAAGGGCACTATCTAGATATCACATAAATGCAAACCTCTATGTCTCAATCCACAATGTACAACAGTATACAAGAAAAAGCTATATGTGCTAGAGTCGGCCGCCCAATAACACACTAACTCGAATAGACTCGAGAAGAAGTATGAGTCTATAAAAACCAGGCTACAACAGCAGATAAAATAAATAATATAAAATAACTATAATGCCGGTAGATATAATGTGAGTACCTGGTACCATGCCCACAAGACATGCAACTCCAACAGCGACTCCAAATGCTCCGTAATCATCTATGCTGCAAAACTGGCAGGGAACCAGGTCCTCAGAGGGATGTAACAAGGTACAAAAATACAACAAGCCAAGTAACAGAAAGTACAAGTGCACGACAGGGTACTCTATCATAACCAAATAAGTGTGACACAGTTTAAAGATAATGTTCGACGCGTGGGCTGTCTAAAATAAAACCGTAGCTCCGAACACAGAGACACACGGGGCGTACCGTAGCTCCGAGCACAGAGACACACGGTGATACACTACTCTAGAATACATGATCACTACATAAACATATATAAGCGCGTGCAGAGGAGCCCAAGCTTCTAGTAACTGTCTTCCCCTTCCTAAGCGGTCAATGATGGTGCGCTGAACCTGAACCTCTATCTAACAGTCTCGACAAACGAAAATAACTCAACAGACGCGACCCTAAGGTCGTCCCAGTCTCTGGTCATGATGTCAGTATCAGGATACAGGAATCTGGCACGATCACAGTGTATGAGTGTGTCATGGGGTGTCGATAAACTCAGGTACGCATATCGAGATGCTACGAATCATCCAACAATCTTCCTAAGACGTTACAACGTACGTCTTCACCCGGTTGCGAATCGGACGCGAAGTACCGAACGTCAACATAAAATACGTGCACAATGTACATGACGAAACAATAAATATCTGTAACTGAAATATAGGGTGGCAAGGTACACTTGCCTGCGTGCGGCTGCTGATGACGGGGATCCGGTACCACGTCCAAGTCCTCAGATCCCGTAGTACCTAGAGATGGATACAAACCAACAATCAATAATCTATTCTACGACAGACAGGGATGCTACACACATCTACACCTAAACTCAGTCTCAGCCACGACTCACAGGGATAAGTCACTAGGGGGTTGACTACAGTTGACTATCGGTACGATGGTCAAATTAACTAATCATCAGTACCATATCATCAAGCCATCCTCAAAACACAGTTTGTGATTTTAATTTCTTCATTTAAAAATCGTTGTTACCAATCACCAGGTGCCTCCCTAAGTTAATCACCTTAATTTTTTAGTTCTAAATTACCGATCACACTAGTCCTCAATCAGTCATTCACCTACTATCCTTACTAATCATACATTTAAATTGAGCATTTACACTACACATAAATCCTTCGTCAATTTAATTCTCATTAAATAAGTTAGCATTTACCACCACGAAATATATCCCGATCCTTCATTTAATGATCAAAACCTAAATCTCCACAAACTGATATCTAAAATAAATTGTTTTAATTCATGTCAAAGACAAACCCTAACCTACATTCATCCTATCAATATATATACCTCCACCACATACCACAAGTCATATTCCCATGTCCTTTATCAACCTTAATCCATCATCAACATGCTCTATAAATGAAACCTTAATACTATGCTCACATGAATATACATAGGTAAAACCCTAGCTAATATTAACACATTCATAAATATAAATAAATCCTATTTAAAACCATAACAAAATCTAGAAATTAATTCAAGATAGGGGGAGAGTCGACCTCGACGACGACGATGCCGGGGTACGGCCGGTGGAGGGTGGCCGCGGGGTGGTGCCGAGTGGTGGTGAAGGTGGAAGCTGGTGGTGATGGTGGGATAATGGTGAAGGTGGAAGCTGGTGGTGGTGGTGATAATGGTGATGGTGAAGGTGGAAGCAGGTGGTGGTGGAGATGGAGAAGTCGGACGGGGAGGAGGCCGGAGCGGCACTGCACTAGCCGGACGGATGGATCGGGGGGGGGGCTGTCGGCAGTCGGGTTGAAGCTTCACAGCAGCGGTCGGGTCGGGAAACGCACGGGCCGGCAGGGGTGGCTGTGCATCGGAGCGGGGGACGCACAGGCCAGCGGGGGGATGGCTGTGCACCGGAGCGGGGGACGCACAGTCCGACGCGGGGAACGCCTCAGTGCCGGAGCGGGGGATGCACAGTCCGGCCGGGGCCGAGTCGTCGGCCGGAGTTCTTCAAGAGAAAGAAGAAACAAAGGAAGAAGAAGAAGAAGAAGAAGAAGAAGAAGAAGAATGGAAGGAGGTTACGTATGAATGAAGAAGGAGGGAGGAGAGAGAGAGAGAGAGGGGATGGGGTTTTCTATGCATTGGGATTAGGGCCGGCTTGGGAGGAGTGAAGGGTGATGTGATGGTTTTATAGGGAGTGGTGAAAGGATGGAGGGTGGAGATGTTGCCATTCAAAATAGATGGCCAAGATTTCTAATGAGAAGAATTATTTCTTCCTGAGAAAAGAAGGAGGCGTGAGTCTAATTCGGTCACCACACATGTAACCTCAACATTTGGTTATGGCCAATGGGGTGAGGGCACCTAAAATCCCTAAATTGCAACTTAGCCCCATAAATTCGGAAAATTGCATGAACACATAAAATGACGCAAAAATTGTGGAGAAAATTATGTTTAGTAATTTTCATGGCGAGTGGGTGTTGTGCGTGAGGCACGGGTTTAATTAAATGGGCATTGGGATTAATTAAGGATTAGGAAAAAATGGGTATCCACGATTTAAATAGAAATAAAGTGTCCCGCGATTTTAAATTAAATGGAGGCACTTGGGGTCAAAATTCGGAAATGACACAAAGGCCAAAAATAGTGGGGGCTTGGAGTCAGTCTTGGACCCTTTAGTTGGTCCGGCTCAACGAGATAAGTTGGTATCAAAATTTAGGGTAACGTCACAGGTGTCCGACACGAAATTAAATATGGATTACGGTTTCGGAAAATTGTGCAATTAATTTAGAGCACAACAAAAATCTGATTTTTAGTGACGGAAAAGTCCAGTGCCTAATTTAGCGGGTCAAGTCAGAAGTACAATAATCCGATGAAATTTATGGGCTGATATTTGGCTCCGAATAATTTTGCAATGATAGGGCGCGCCAAGGGTTTTAATTAATGAATTAAAAAATACCAGACAAACTTAACTCCACTCTAAACCTCAACATCTGCTGCTAAATTCAAAATTTTTCAAATTCAAACCTGACTATCTATAGAATAAATCGACGGGGTTTACAGAAACCCCTATTTCTTGCTTGGCCGGCCTATTCCCAGCCCTCATTCCCGCACACCAGCAGCCCCTCCATTTTTCTTCACTTCTTCTTCTTCTTCTCCACTACTTCTTTCTTCTTCCTTTCTTCTTTCCACTCCAAGTAAGTACACTATTTCTCTTCTTTCTTCTTCTATTCTTCATGGTTGTTAACCCTAACCCTACATTCTTCTCCAATCTAGGTGTTTAGATCCTAGACTTAGTGTGGAGGCTAGATTTGGAGGCTTGGAGCTTGAGGGAGGTAATTTCAAGTGGATTGGAGACTTTGGCATTGGGATTCCAACTCTCAAGAGGTAAACCCTAACTTTTCTCTTGCTAATTACTCTTATATAGTGTAATTAGTAGTTTAGAATATTCCTAGACCTTAGGGCTACCCATGGGAGGAAGTTGGAACAAGTTTGGTTGTGTTTGGAGACTTTAACACTAGGTTTTGTGTCAATTTTGGGTGGAATCCGAAATTGGCCCAATTTTTGGTGATGCCCTAGGTTAGACAGACCTAGGTAGACATTGTCGGGTGTCTTGAGGATAGCACGTGTCTCCGTTCGGACACGTGAAGTCGTGTATCGGAGAAATGGGCATTTCGGGCATTTTCGGGGTTTTCGTCGTCGCCGGTTCTAAGTGCGTGCACGTTTTTGCCACGGGCCTAGAATCGACGGAGTAGAGTTTTTTTTAGGATCTAGACATCGTTTAGAACCCGTGGATAAATTTTTGGCCGATTCCGAGTTGGTTTGGTGTGCGTTTCAGGAGGTTTTCCGAACCGCACACCGCGTGTTCGTCGTAATGACCGAATGGCCATTTCGGCGTGGTTTTCTAGTTTCGGGCTTGTGCGCGCATTGGGTTAGCTTCGGGGAGTGTGTGCTAGAATTCTCGGGTTATATTTTATATATATTTAGGTGTTTGTGTGCGTAGGGGTGGTTGTGTGCGTGTTGGTGAGTGTTGTGAGTGTTGTGTTGTGTGTGTTGAGTGTTGGAGTGTCTATATATGTTTATATATATATTTATATATATTTATATATATATGTATGTGTGTCTATCTCTCTCTATATATATATTTGTAAATATGTGTTTATATATATATGTGTGTATATACATATATTTGTGTAGGGGTTTGTGTATTAGTGTGGGTGCTTGTGTGTATATATATATATATGTATATGTATGAGTGTTTGTGTGTGTGTTTCTATATATATTTATGTGTGTATGTGTATATATATATGTATATTTGTGTGTGTGGTTGTGTTTTTGTGAGAGTGTGTGTTAGTGTGTGTGAGAGTGAGTATGTGTGAGTGAGTATGTATGAGTGAGTGTGTATATATATATATATATATATATATATATATATATATATATATATATATATATATATACATATACACACACACACACTCAAACATATATATATATATATATATATATATATATATATATATATATATATATATATATATATATATATATATATATATATATATATATAGTGTGTGTGTGTGTGTAGATATATGTATATAAGGGTTTGTGTGTATATATATATATATATATAGATAAGTGTGTTTATATATATATATATATATATATATATATATATATATATATATATATATATATATATATATATATATATATATATATATATATATATATATGTGTGTGTGTGTTTATATATAAGTTAGTGTGTGTGTGTAAGTATATAAGTTAGTGTGTGTGTATATAAATATATAGAGAGTTGTGTGTGTATATATATATATATATATATATATATATATATATATATATATATATATATATATATATATATATATATATATATATGCGTGTGTGTTTGTGTGTGCAGCCGTGTGTGTGTGTGGTGTCGAGGAGTGAAGAAGAGGTGCAGCAGCAGCAGATGGGAGGGGGGCAGTGCAGCAATGGCTGCTGCAGAATGCAGCAGCAACAGCTGAATGCTGCAGCAGCAGCAGCATGCTGCCAGCATGCAGCAGCAGCAGCAGATTTAAGCAGCAGTTTAAGCAGGAGCAGCAGATTTAAGCAGCAGCAGGGTAAGCAGCAGCAGCAGCATTCGCAGCAGCAGCTAGGTAGCATGGTGAGGGTTTTGTATGGCTAGATTGATAATTAAATAGATAGATAGATAGATACATAGGTAAGTAGATATCTAGATAGCTAGATATAAATAGATAGATAAATTGATAGGTGGATAGGTAGATGGATAAATAGATTGATAGATATACTAGATAGATAGATAGATGAATACCTAGATAGATAAATAAGATAAATAGATAGATAGTTAAATAGATAGATAGATAGTTAGATAAATAGATGGATAGCTAGCTAGATAGATAGATTGATAGATACTATATAGATATTAGATAGATAGATAGATAGATAGATAGGTAGTTATCTATCTATATGTATAGATATATATATACATATAGTTAGATAGGTAGTTTAGATATAACTAGTTCTAGATATAGATGTATATATGTGAGTTGGGTATATATATAGGTATATGTGTATATGTGTATGTGTGAATATAGATACATATAGTTATGTAGATACTTATATGTGTTAGATATATGTATATTAGCCTATACATATAGCTAGATATATACCTATAGCTAGGTAGATGTATAGATATTAGATATAGATATATATGTATTTGAGAGTGGGTATAAGGTAATATGTATATGTGTTTGTGGATATGTATATCTATATATATGCATATAGATACGTAGGTATGTATATATATATATGTTAGGTATATATTTTCTAGCCTAGATTATTAACTAGGAGTATATCTATATGCTTAGATAGCTAACTAGATAGTTAGTTAGAGGGGTATTGGGCGATATCTCAATACCTT
The DNA here is from genome assembly GCA_036927795.1 of Iris macrosiphon. NCBI lineage: Eukaryota > Viridiplantae > Streptophyta > Magnoliopsida > Asparagales > Iridaceae > Iris > Iris macrosiphon. The sequence goes on from JAYESA010000019.1 coordinate 56,543,790, forward strand.
GATATATCAAGGTATCTCAATGCCTTGAGATATTCAAGGTATTGGATTTCGAGCGGAGTTTTTGAGCAATTGCCTAGGTTTGAGTTTAGAGATAGGTTTTTATGTATATGTGTATATATTTACGCGTGCTAGCATAGGTTTTAGCGGGCATAGACGGGGCGTATAACGTAGGGTGAGGTATCAGATACCGAGGGTATCCCGGTATCTCAATGAGACGAGTTTGAGGGTTTATTAGCTTAATGACCTAGTTTTGGCCTAGAATTTTAGGGGCACCCTAGTTTGACCTAGAGTTGATCGTAGTTGACCGCCAAAGTCAACTTTTGACCTAGTTTTGACCCAGAGTTGACTTTTTGGACAAATAGTTGATTTTTTGACCCAGATTTTACCGGTTTGATCCGTTTGACCTAGAACGACCCTAGAAGCCTATTTTTAGTTATTTTATATCTGTTTAACTCATTAGAAACCTGTTTAATATTGCTTTTCGCAATAGGTCCTTGCGACACCAGTTCGGATCGCCAGTTGCTTAGGACGTCAGGCGAGTACATTCTCTGATAGTTTCTATTATCTGATGATTATTATGATTCAGCTTCTAGTATAGTATCATCTGATTTTTCTGGCACAACACGGGACACAGACTGGTATTTCTGGATTCATTTACTTGTGACACATATTTTTCATATTTCTGGCCTCTATTCTCGAATCACCTACATGTATCACTACAGGCATCACTCATGTTTCAGGTTGGACTCATACTTGATTTATGTGTCGGGTCTTGGATTCACTTGTACTAGTTGGGGCAGAGAAATACTCGAGTAGACATGTAAACATTCCCATCTGGAATCATCAGGAATCACCCCCTCTGGTCTAATCTGGAATGATAGCAGTCGCGCACCCAGTGCGCGGTGAGCCGTACTTACCCCTAGCCATTTACATGTCGAAACAAGTATTTCAAAGATACCGAGTTCATTCTTTATAGTCTGGACTCTCTTGCATCTCTTGCTGGTCTCACTTACATGTTTCTGGACTTGTCTCACTACATGTATTTCATGCTGGACTCACTACACGTTCATGTGCACGAACTTACTCTTAGTTTAGATTTCTTGTATCTTGCAGTCATTACTATCTTGCTTCTGATATTCATGCATCTTTACCTTTATGCACCAGTGACATATATATATTTCTTGTTTATACTATATTTTCTTCACCTTGCTACTTGCTACAACTGTTTTATAGTTTTTATCATTTAACTGGAACTGCTGTTAGAGATGTACTTGCTCCAGTCCTGACTGGACATATTTTTCCAGAGTATCCGGAGGAGTGGTGTCCAACGTTTTATGGACCTGAGCCTGTCGATGGTGTAGACAGGGACCCTCTAGTTTAGGAGTAATTCCCGGGTTGGTAGCCGGGATCACTAAGACCTTATTATTTTTATTAGCATTGGTACCCGGGTTTGTCCCCGGTATTGGGTTGAGATCTTGTATTGTATATTATTCAGGATGTTGTATTATTATTATTGATGTTGTGGTTGTTGTAGTAGTTGTTGTTGGTTAGACTTTTTAGTTGTTAGATTTTGGTGTTATCTTATCGTGCTTAGATTCGTGTTGAGTACATTGTGATTATCGTTATGTTATTGCTCCTCCGTTTGGAGTTGAGATCTTGACAAATTTATATATTGATTGCATGAGATTGTTATCTAGATAGTTGACCTAGACAGCGTTCTACCGTCGATGCTGCGGCATAGGCTGGATGTACCCACGACTCATGTCCAATTTTTCGGGTGCGGGTCGTGACAATCTGTCTGGTGCGCACCATTATTCAGGGAGAAGTACTTGATCCTCGGGTGTCACGCCCCAATCCTGAAGGTCCCGACAACGCCCCCGTCGGGCGTGAATCACCGCGCCTCGACGCTCCCGCGGGACATGTATTGTCGTTTGCCATCGGGACGTGATGCAGTACGAGCCTGGGGTTGCGTCCGCATAAGGCAACATCGTTAAAGTTGTGGCTATCATCGAATCGAGTAAGAAGCAGAGGAACATTGTTGCAAACGGTTCTCTGAATACAATGGCATCGTTCCATACATTATATCTCTCTATACGAAAGCAGCTCAAAGCAATCGATACGGCTCAAGGCATCGAAACCAGATTTACGGGTCTTGGGGATGAGGCACGCCTATCGCTTCCTCGGATGATCTAGCACCTGCGAACAAGCAAACTGTTGGTGGGTCATCACTTTGGAGAAAGTATTGGTAAGTCTAAAAATAACTGAACAAATACAACATTCACTAAAACCAACACTAAGTAATCATGTTATAAAATATTACATTACTAGTGATCTTTCTAGTTTTATCTATGTTCGTTACATGCAGTACAAGAACGGAGTCATATTACTTCTTTTGGAAACATCTTTAAAAACATAGTTCATGTTTGATTCATTCAAGCACACAAGACAAGACAATTGTTCTACTATCAGGGTGTGCGCAGCGTGTCTCGTGAGCTATACCCAAAGACTCTAAGGATAATGCACCATCTAGGGACTATCCTCTATTAAGCCAACACGATGAACTATCAATATACTTTTCGGTCCCCGAGAAGCTCAGGATCGGTAGCGGTAATCCAGCTAACCAATGACTCATTTATCTGATGCTATTAGCAGCTGTGACTCATGGTTGCTCTTCACTATCGTTGTAGCAGCCGTGACCAAGGTTCAGCTCTTCGCCAATAGCCATTGTTTGACTGATGCGAATGCATAAAACACTATCAGATAAACTCTAGGATGCAGACGAGATGAACCAACAGGCCATCTATCTCTGTGTGGACTAGTCGCCCTCTCTGAACAAGTTCAAGCACGATATGGTTCTCTCGAAACACAAGCGATAGTAAAACATGTTCAAGCAATCTCTTACTTTTTAGGCAAGCACACAAGTTCTTTAGTTAAGCAGACATGTTCGTTTCAATGATAAGCTATGTGAGTTCTCTTATTAAGCATGCAAAGGCAGGTTCTATCATTCTTCTTATAAAACTATCTTCTTAAGCAAACAAGCATTCAAAAACTCAGATTCATTATTAAGGTGTGCAAGAATCAGAGAATAAAGTTTTGCCCACTTACCTTGATCAGTCATCTCCTGCTTCAACAAGGAGCTCTTAAGAAAGATATCCTTTTTAAGTAAGCAAATCGATATCTCTTGTACATAGTACCGACGTGGAGCGGGGCACTACATCGGGTGCTGGCTCTAAACCTAGCCATACAAAACCAGTGGTGTTAGACCCCAAATAGCAAGTACCACAAAGGAAGCACGAATGAAAAAACAAAAATAGGAAGAGTAAGCACACACACACACACACACACACACACACACACACACACACACACACACACACACACACACACACACACACACACACACACACACACACACACACACATATATATATAGTCATGTCTCGTAGTTTCAGTTCATAGCCTATCGTGATACAACAATCTAATCCTACAACCAAATAAGGACAATGGTTAGACCATCGCACCATGATAGTCCATGTCCCTAAATTATTTAACAGAAGGTACAATGCACAATCAAGTTCAGTTACATAATCGACCAATCACTTGTACGACTTACTAGGTGGAGTCTGGATTATCCCAGAAATATTATGCATATAATAGGAATCCTCAGGTCGAGCCATGTTCTAGCAGGGGCTAGCCGAGCCATGAATCGTCGCGTAGCACATAGTAGTATGACCGGTTCCTTGGAAGGCCACCGTGCTAAGATCGCATGGAACACATAGTATAATATAATAATCAGATATTGCCATCCACTAATGTGTATTTAAACAATATCCATGGGGGCCAACCTTCACTCCCCATATGATTGAGGGTAGTTAAGCACGATCTCGGGATTCCGTCCCTTCCAATGCTCTACATATTTTAGTTGCCTAATTAACCTTATGGTTAGTTTGAATCACATGGTGTGGTCACATATTATTTCCCTTACATGTCATATCGTAGTACGGGTACGCTAGATACGAATCCACTTTATTACTTGGTGGTTCAATTTGGATTCACCCCAGCGTGATGCAACAATCAATACAAATCCTAGCCACGCTTGGTTATTAACCAACTATTATGTCCACGCTGGAGGAATTGTATTATATCACATATCACATAGCACGTAGGTACACCTTGGTATAAAATATGTAACATAATCACGTAAGAATACTTAGCACGTAGGAACACATAGCACATAGGAACACATAACACGTAGTAAGTGTATCAGCACAGATACCAATAGTCGAGTCAAGTCACCAATCATTGGTAAATCATATGAGTTCTAGCATATAGCAACATATGGGTTGAGTCAGGCGCATAGATAGTCATAGTCACTTGGCCGCATATTCTGTTTCTACTCATAGTCGAGTTAAGCATATAGTCAGGTACAACACCTGGTCAGTTAGTTCTCATGCATTTATAATCATTTATAACATGCATAGAATCACAAAATCCAATAAAACATCCAACTAAGCAAAACAATAAAATATGCACATGGGGCCACATAAGAACCAGGGACGCATGGGATTAATGTCGCATAGGTCAATGCCGCATAGGGATCGGTGCCGTATAGGAGTCAGGCCGCATAGGTCAAGGCCGCATAGTTAGGGCAAAGTCCACTCCTTGGGACAAGTGTCGAGTGTCGCACATTAAATGCGTGTCAGTGAAGTGACTGAAGCGATGGGTGTGATAAGTCATAAAGTGTGCCAGAGAAAAGATAATATCATAGAAAATGTGTAAGGACGAAGCAGAGTTATGCGTCAAAAGAGAAGAGGCGCATAGTGCTAATGCCGCATAAGTCTGCTTGTCGCATGCTCTGCTTGCCGCATATATGTCTCTTGGACTTATCGAATTTCTTATTTGTTCAGCAAGTGAAACACAAGGAGTTCTGTCACTTATGACTTTTCTAAGCACTTATCTTCAGAATAGTTTGTGTAATAATCAGTCATGCATCCAACAAGATGGACGCATGCTGGAAGGTATATGGGGCACAGAGCTCAGGCCGCATAACACTCTCTATCCCATATGGTACTGGCCGCATGAGTATTTCGTCTTCTCCAGACAGCAAGTTCAGCTATAGCGAAAAAGCTCCAAAAATCAAAAATATATTTTTTCCATAAAAACTTTATTTTAATTCCTAATCAAGTGAACCAAAAGCCAAAAATGCACAAAATAAAGTGCTCCATCAGCCATAAAAACTGTTTTTTCTAAAATACCATGGTTTAATATATCAAAACAAAGAAAAACTTTTGGAACTCATAAAAACCCTTAACTAAAATATAGATCTACTAAATTCCATCCATCAAAACCGAAAACTCCAAGTATTAAAAGTGCTTAGAATCATAATGTACACATATTAGACTAATAAAATATAAAGAAAGAGCAAGAATAAAAATCTAGATTTTTTTTATGTCATGCAAGGTGTACTTGCCTAGAAATGAAAGAAATAGGAGAAAAATGAAGAATGAGGGAAGAGAGAGAAAAAATTTAGCTTATATAGCTAGGGTTGAGGTTTGGACCATGGGTTCTCTCATGACTAAACTAACCCAACAATTAAACCAAGAGCCAAGTGAACCAAAGAATTGGTCTAGTCTCCATGACATTCAACCTAATTAACCACGCAAGCAAAAAATAATATAAGCAGAAAAACTAATATGTTCCAAATACGTATATCGGAAACGGGGAGTGACATCTCTACCCACCTTAAAAAAATTTTGTCCTCAAAATTCAACCCCAAGACTAACTAGAGAAATCAGAACAAATAATGTACTAACTACAACACATCTACACATACAATCAAATTCAAGCATATAATAAATAAAAATAATATCACATAGCATGGATGGGCGAATCACGAGATTCAAGTTACGGAAGCATAAGGACAAATATACCTTTTGAGTTGAAGATGTGCAGATACCGAGACTGGATATCGTCCTCGCGCTCCCACGTCGACTCTCCCAAAGGGTGATGACCCCAAGCAACTCAGACAAGATGAATAGTCCGATCTTGATCACCTTCTTCCTTTGGTCCAAAATGGATACACGTTGCTCCTCATAAGACAAGTCGGTACCAACGACTAGCTCAGAATTGTTGAGGATATAACTCGGATCCGGGACTTACCTACGCAACTGAGACACATGAAACACATCGTGCACCTCATGTAGCGAAGGCGGAAGGGCAAGACGATAAGCAACATCACCTACCCGCTCAAGGATATCGAACAGACTAACGTATCACAGACTAAGCTTCCCGCGAACCCCGAATCTAATGACTCCATGGGTCGACAAAATTTGTAAGAACACGTGGTCGCCGACACAAAATTTTAAAGGCCTACGATGCTGGTCTGCCCAATGCCGATGCCTACCTTACGCAACCCAAAGTCGCTCTCTAATCTGCTTGATAACTTCCACTGTTTGTGTGATCATCTCTGGGCCTAACATATTTTGTTCGCCAATATCACCCAATGCCAATGGTGACCTGCACTTTCTCCCATATAACGCCTCGAAGGGTGCCATCTGATTACTCACTTGATAACTATTGTTGTACGAGAACTCGAATAGATGAAGGTGATCTTCCCAAGACCCTCCAAAATCTAAGGTACATGCCCGTAGCATATCTTTCAGTGTCTGGATGGTTCTCTTTGATTGCCCATATGTTTGATGATGGTAAGCGGTATTGAATCTCAATTTGGTGCCCAAACTCTGGTGCAAGCTCTTCCAAAAATATGAAGTGAACCGAGTGTCTCGACCTTATACAATACTCACAGGGACATTGTGTAGTCTTACTATCTGTCGCATATAAATTTTTGCCAACTGCTCTGTGGACTGTCCTACTCGAAAAGGAAGAAAACGAGCTACTTTCGTGAGATGATCTACTACCACCCAAACTATATCACGACCAGTCGGGGATCTAGGTAAACCGGTCACAAAGTCCATTGTGATATATTCCTACTTCCACTATGGGATAGAAAATGACTGTAATAATCTTGCTGGTCTTTGCGAGTCGGCCTTCGCTTGCTGACATACCAAACATCGAGAAACGAATCACGCTATCTCCCTCTTCATCCCGTTCCACCAGAAATATTGCTTGATATCTTGATACATCGTGGTGTCTCCTGGATGAATCGAATACTGATAACTGTGCACCTCGGTCATGACTTCTTGTCGGATATCTCTGCTTGGTACATAGAGACGGTTCCCAAACCTAAGAGTTCTATCTTTATGAATCGTCAACTCCTTCCTTAGACTAGATTCAAATTCTGTCCGAAGTTTCTGAATCTTCGGATCCTCTGCCTGAGCTACCTTAATTCTCTCAACCGTATCTTTTCGAGTCGTGAGGTATAATTCCTTCTTGCATTATATTGTTTGTTTTGGTAGATATTTTCTTCCTTAATTTCGAGGACAAAATTTTTCTAAGGTGGGTAGGTTTGTCACCCTCACATTTCCATTCAAGGGTAGTTTGGTAATTATCTTTGGGTATTAAATTTTAGGATTAATTATTATATTAATATTTGTGCATGACATGATTTATTTTTGTATTATTAATTATGGAGAGTGTAGACTTATTTTGGACTTGTATAGTGGACCTAACCATTTAATTAGAGAATATGAACAAACTTTTGGACTAGCCTAAGTTGAGCCCATAAATTAGGCCCATGGATTAAGAAACATGATTAATTAGTGAAACCATTGGACTAGAACCTTCCCTCCCTAATTATTTCTTCATGAGAGGCCCCAAGGGGTATTTGTGACTTTGTATATTGCTTGGAGAGGGGTTTATGACCAGCCATAATTGAGAGGAGAGAGAGTGCTCTCATTTTAATTTTTTCCCAAATTTTTAGATCTATATTTTCTCCTTCCATTTTTCCTCCATTCCCTCATCAATTCTCCACCAAATTTTCACCAAACTTATTCTAATTTCATTATTGAAGCCTCTACATTAAGGATCTACAAGCAAGGAGCAAGGAGCAAGGAGCAAGGAGGAGGAGGCCAAGATCTACAAGGAGAGGAGCTACTTGCCATTTGGGACCTTTTCATTGGAAATCCATCTCCAATAGGTACAAATCAGTTTCCCTCCTTCCTATAGACTATAGATATGAGATTTTACCATGAGAAACTACCCCACATGCATAGGCTACCCATAGGTTTTGATTTGGAGTCATTTGGAGACCTACGGTGAAAATTATAACCATTTTTAGTACCAATTTTGGGAGAATTTTGAGATTGGCACATGTAGTGCTTGTCAATGGTTCTAATAGATCTATTTGACCCTTGATTGTTTGTTTGTAGCTTGTGTCGTATCCACAATTGGATACGTGTGGGCCGAATCTCGTTATTTTGACAAAACGGTCAATTTTGGGGGTTTTCCTCCGACACGGGGCCATGTGCATATCACATGATTACACGGGCACGTAGACACTCTAATTTATATATGTATTATTCATAATATATGTATTGGGCTTGTACGTGTCCTCCGGGATACGTTTGGTTATGAGTTGGGAGCCGTATCGCAAGCGTATCATAGAAAAGTGTGATACGGGTGCGATGCGCCCTATGTGTTTGTGTTTTGGCTTTTGTACTATACATATATATGTAAATATATTTGTATATACTATCTATGTATTATATAGAGTATATAATAGTGTAATTTGGGTTTTTGTGTTTATGTGTGTCTATGTGTATTTAATAGAGTATCTACATAAATCTATAGGTATATATACATATGGGCTTATATAATTTCAGGTGATATATATATATATATATATATATCTATATATATCTATATGGGGATAGCTACATATATATGGTTATGTTCGTATACGTAGTTGTGTATAGGTGTAGATGTCTGTGAGTTTGTGTTTGTGTGAACCTTAGTGTGTTGTGTGTGTTTGAGTTAGTGAGGGGATAGGGCTCGACACAGGTGAACCACCAGTCGTGTGCGGGGGATCATGGCACTGTGTGCAGAGGATAGGAAGAGAAGGACAACTGCAGAGGTTATGAGAGCAGCTATACAACAGTTGCTCCAGGGATGAAGAAGTCAGCAGTAGTTACCTCGATATCAGAATTAATATTCAGTTTACTATATAGTTACCGAGCACAGTATCAGTAACTGATACAGGCCACTGTGCAGTGGTAGATATCTGAAGACAGGGACTTAGGAAGGATGAAGAAGACTGTGCAGAATGCTTCACTATGCGATTCACTGTGCAAAATACAGAATGCTTCACTGTGTGTTTCACAGTTGGGAGCAGAGTGTTTCACTCAAAGAAGTAGCTGCTGCAGGAATTCACCTGAAGACAACAACTGCCCGAAGCTAACAGTAACAGCAGCAATTTCCTACTGTGCAACCGAGCAATGGCAGTGTCACGACCCGCACCCAGAAATTCGGGCACGAGTGCGTGGGTACGTCCAGCCTACGCCGCAGAGTCGGCGGTAGTACGCTGTCTAGGTCAAATCCATACTTACTAAACTAGCTCATTCACAAATAACATAGGCAAGATAATAATGGGAAACAGATACTTAAGATTGCAATTGAAATAAATGTGACAACAGATTCAAATGTTTAGTACAGAAATCAGAATGAAATCGGGGACAAACCCGATTACTAAGATAAAGAGCAAATAAATGAAATAGCTACTGCTATTTACTCTGCAGCAGGGGTCTCCTGGGTGGAATCTGACTTCTCATAAGTATCATCTGTACCCTCATAGGGACCATAATATGTAGGGGCAAGGTCCTCATCATCGCCTAAATCAACGGATCCAGTCAGGAAAGGAGCAAAGTACACAATGCACAACAAGATTAAACTAAATATTTATGATAATTAAATTGAGTATCAATATTGAGAAATTGCATAAAAGAACATCAATATCTCAGAGTTAAAACTATAAACAGGAATATGTGAAAACAGAAATAAATGAGACAGAAAAAGAACTACAACAGTCAGCAAGAAATATAATAAGACCAGAAACTATCTGTGTGAACTTATGTTTGTTTTAGAATACATAGTTGGCATGTAGGGGTTTATAAGGCTAATCCGACCGTCATAAACGGCTATTAAACAGGGAAAATCGAGATCCGGCTGAGGTACAGTCGCGTACCAATAGCTATTAAACATGGCAGGGGAAAGGGTAAACTACATGCCTTCTAGTATTCTCCCACCCGACATGAAAAACAAGACATGAACTCCAATATTCAAGACATGAAATCCAGTATTCCTAAAACTAGGTGTAATCATCAAGGGTACTAGTAAAGCAGGGAATTAATTTTCACAATATAAAGATTTAATTTGAAGTGCAGGTACTTGCTTGTTGTTTGGATCTGATTAATTGTACTCGGAGAAATTTCTAGAGATGAGTCCAAAAGCTGAAATAGACATTACCATCACGCTCAGAAGACATCAAATAGCTAGAAACGCCTGTCCTTGGGTCCAATTTGGAGACAAGGACAAAAACGGCAGTTTTGGGTCAAAACGGGATCCGCCGGTGGGCCCGCTTTGCACCGAAAAACGTGTCCGGGTCAATGGTCTCCAAATTCACCAAACTTAGTGTCAACAGGTCAGGAACGCTGATACGAACCCAACGGAACTTCCAGATTTGGATTTCGATGAGCCGATCACAAAATCGCCCGTCGAGCGGGGCTTGTGGGGCCCACGACACGCGATTTCGTCAATGTTCTCAGAATCGAACCAAACTTGACCCACAGGACCAGCGTATCACTATGAGTCCGATGGCGTAAGTTTCGTCTCGGTCTGACGAGTGTACAAGAAGTTAGGGCAAAATACAGAAAAGTCGGATACTGGACGATGTCCGCGGATACGCGTTGATTCTGGTGTGCACGCACACCCGAATCAGCTTTCGCGAAAACTTACACGTCCGTATCGACGACGCGCACGTATCTGTGAAGACCGCATACGACCAAGTCGTCCCGTTTGGCGGGGCGTACTCAGTTCCTGGGTGAAACAGGGTCTGGTTTTTCCTGTTTTTGGATCGCGGTGTGCGATCTCCACAGGACGCGGTACCCCGAGCGGTTTATCCGGACACCGAGAGGGTCATACAGGCTTCGCAACGCGATTTGCGGAATCGAAAACAGAGCTACGAACAAAAAGATACACGCACCTGAAAGGGACCCGAAAATCAGGGTCAAACCGTGTCCGACACGTGTCCGACACGTGTCGGATTCGGGGAAAGGATTACGGTTAGGGTTTGCTGGACTCGGTGGCGCTCAGGCGGACGGCACGGCGGCGGGGGGGTCGAGGGCAGCTCGCCGGGGAGCGGGGCGGCACTGGCGGTGCTGGTCGGAGGCGGTGGAGCGCCGCAGCGGCGTCGGGGCGGCTCAGGCGAGGGAAGGGGAAGCTGCTGCTGCTGCTTGGGGCGCTGGCCGGAGGCGGTCGGCTGCTGGCGGAGCAGCGGCGGGAAGAAGGAGGAGGCGGAGAGGGGCTTCGGCGGATCTGGGCGGGATGCGGTAGTGGCGGCTAGGTGGCGGAGGAGCCGTCGGGGGGGGGGGTTAGGGTTTAAATAGGAAGGAGGAAGGGGGAGTGGCCGAGGCGGGCGGAGGCCGATGCGGGGCTGCGTGGGCGAGCCGGACGGAGCGGTGACGTGGCCGGGGTGGCGCGGCGGAAGCGGGGACGCGTGGCGGGTGCAGCGGTGAACGCGGGCGGCGTGGGGGGCTGGGGGGAACGGTTCGTGCGGGTCGGGTCGGGTGGCTAACGGGTCCGGACAGACCCGCCCGACCCGCAAGGAAGGCGGGCTGGGGCTGGCTGCTGGGCTCGGCCCACTGGGCCGGGCCGGGCCCAAAAGAAAGAGAAAGAAAAATAAAAATAAAATAAAAATAATAAATAAAGTAATAATAAATAAACAGTTAATTATATAATTAATTAAAATTAGTTTTTAGGCATTTAAAAATAGGTCTGAGGCCCACAAAAATCCAGAAAAATTATTCTAAGTCCAGTTTTTCATTTTACACCCAAAAATATTATTTCCATAATATTTTAATATTATTTATTAACAATTAAAAATCCTTTAATAATTAAGAACCTTGATTTTAATTTCAGAAAATTTCCAGAAAATTTCAGAAAATTGGAAAAATCCAAGTTTTAATAATTTTGAAATTTCAGGGGGTTACAATCTACCCAACTTATAAAAATTTCGTCCTCGAAATTTAAGAATAACAAAGGCACGAAAGGAAAGGCCGAGAATTAAAATATACCTCAGGGTTCAAAAAGATAGGGGTATCGCTCTCTAATCTCGTCTTCTCGCTCCCAGGTGGATTCGCCGGAAGAATGGTGCTTCCAAGCTATGCAAACCAGGGAAATGACCTGGTTCCGTAGAACTTTCTCCGATCGATCCAGTATCTCCACGGGTTGCTCTTGGTAAGTCAAACTTGGGCCTACTTCGAGCTCTGAGTGATCCAAAATGTGGCTGGGGTCTGACACGTACTTTCTCAGCTGCGACACGTGGAAGACGTTATGGACTCCATCCAGAGAGGGTGGCAATGCCAGTCGGTATGCCACTTATCCGATTTTCTCCTGAATGCCAAAAGGTCCAATAAATCTTGGGCTGAGTTTTCCACTCCTTCCGAACCTAATGGTGCCACGTGTCGGGGAAATCTTCAAGAATACCAGTTCTCCAACTTTTAACAAAGTCATAATCAAGTCTTAATTCCATAATCAAAATGTTTAAATTGACTTGAATTTCATAAATTTAATTACCTCAAATTCCAAGGGCCTTCGGTGGCTATTTGCCCAATATCGTTGCCTGTCTTGAGCCACTCGAAGTCTATCCCTTATTTGTTTTACCTTCTCAGTTGAATCGATCACCATCTCTGGACCCAGCAGGGCTCTTTCTCCAACGTCGTCCCATGATAGTGGGGTACGACATCTTCGTCCATACAGAGCTTCAAATGGAGTCATCTCAATGCTTGCTTGGTAACTATTATTATAAGAGAACTCCACAAGATGTAGATAGTCTTCCCAGGATCCTCCAAAATCCAGAACACATGTACGAAGCATATCTTCAAGTGTCTGGATTGTACATTCCGATTGTCCATCGGTTTGGGGATGATAAGCTGTGCTGAATTTGAGTTGAGTCCCCAAACTGGCTTGTAAGCTCTTCCAGAAGTGAGAGGTGAATCTTGAATCTCGGTCGGAGACAATACTTACTGGAACTCCATGCAGCCTGACAATGTGTCTGATATATAAATCTGCCAGCTTCTCTGTAGATAGCCCTACTTTGAAGGGTAGAAAATATGCAGACTTGGTCAGTCTATCTACTATCACCCAGATTGCATCCTTTCCACTAGGTGTCCTTGGAAGTCCGGAAACAAAATCCATTGTGATATGTTTCCACTTCCACTCCGAAATGGGTAGGGGTTGAAGCAATCCTCCAGGTCTTTGTCTTTCTGCCTTGACTTGCTGGCACACTAAACAACGAGATACGAACCTGGCTACTTCTCTTTTCATGCCATGCCACCAAACATGCGTCCTTAGGTCCTTGTACATCTTGTTGGCTCCTGGATGTATAGAGTATTGCGATCTGTGCGCCTCTTGCATAATTTCTTCTCTTATGTCTCCTTGAGGTACACATAGTCTATCGCCATGCCTCAGTGATCCATCTTCATGAATTCTGAAATCTTCCACTAATCCAGCTTGCACTTGACCTCGAAGGCTTCGCAGCCCTCCGTCTCGAAATTGAGCCTCCTTGATCTTGTCTATTAAGGTAGACTGAATCTGCAAGTTCATCATTTGGCCTTCTTTTCCTGGGATAATTACCTCAATACCTAAGCTTTCCAGGTCCTCGAGCAAGTGTCTGTCCATAGTCAAGTACATCGCCATAGGATATCTGCTTAGAGTATCAGCAACTACATTGGCCTTCCCAGGATGATACTGAAGGGTGATATCAAAATCTTTCATTAGTTCCAGCCACCTTCTTTGCCTCATGTTCAGCTCTTTCTGGGTGAAGATATATTTTAGACTTTTATGGTCTGTAAATATTTCCACCTTTTCTCCATAAAGATAATGCTTCCATAGTTTAAGAACAAAAATGACAGCTGCCAATTCTAAATCATGAGTTGGATAGTTCTTTTCATGGGGTCGAAGCTGTCTAGAGGCATATGCTATTACTTTCTTGTTCTGCTCCAATACACAACCTAGACCTTTTCCAGAAGCATCACTATAAATAGCGAAACCTCCGGTTCCAGAAGGTAAGGTCAGAATAGGGGCAGTAGTCAGCCTTTTCTTCAATTCCTCAAAAGCATGCTGACATTCATCAGTCCAGGTGAACTCTTCATCCTTCCTTGTTAGTTTTGTCATGGGTTCAGCAATTCTAGCAAAGTCCTTCACAAACTTTTGATAGTAGCCAGCTAGTCCCAGGAAACTTCTAATTTCTGCTACCGAGTCTGGAGTGGGCCAGGATTCTACTGCCGCTATCTTCTTAGGATCTACTGCTATTCCATCTCCAGTCACAACATGTCCCAAGAATTCTACTTTGTCTAGGAAGAAAGCACATTTAGATAATTTTCCATAAAATTTTTCCTTCCTCAAAGTCTCCAATGCTAGCCTCAAATGTTCTTCATGTTCTTCGGGGGTCTTGGAGTAGATCAAAATATCATCAATAAAGACCACTACAAATTTGTCTAGATATTTCTGAAATACTCTGTTCATCAAGTTCATAAAAACTGCTGGTGCATTCGTCAACCCGAACGGCATTACTAAGAATTCGTAGTGTCTGTTCCGGGTATTGAAAGCAGTTTTAGGGATGTCTTCCTTTCTCACCCTTACTTGGTGGTAACCAGACCTCAAATCAATCTTTGAAAATACCCGAGCTTCACTCAACTGATCAAATAGGTCATCTATCCTGGGCAGGGGATACTTATTCTTAATTGTTAAGGCATTCAAGGCCCTATAGTCAATACACATTCGGGATGTTCCGTCCTTCTTGGGCACAAATAATACTGGAGCTCCCCAGGGTGAGACACTAGACCTAATGAAGCATTTATCTTCTAGCTCTTTGATTTGCTCATTTAGTTCTATTATCTCCTTCTTGTTGATTCTGTAGGGATTTTGAGATACTGGTGCTGCTCCTGGCACTAAGTCAATAGAGAATTCAACTTCTCGGTCTGGGGGTAAGCCTGGGAGATCCTCAGGGAAGACATCAAGGTATTCAGAGATGATAGGTAGTGGCAATTCTTCTGCTACTAGGGCTCCACAAATTTTGTTATTACCCATTTCTCTAGAACCTCTAGCAAATTCAAATTCTGGCTTGTCAGGGGGCCTGAAGGTTACACTACCTCTGTGGCAGTCTATAGTGGCATGATGTTGACTCAACCAATCCATACCCAGTATAATATCAAAACTGGGAACTGGCATTACAAGTAGCCTAGCATACAGTTCTCTTCCACATAATGTAATAGGACAATTGTTACAGGCATCACTAACCGGGATGATTCCTCCACCGGTAATGATCTTATAACAATTCCTAAGGGGTTTAGTGATTAAGCTATGCTTCATAAGGAAATCTACTGACATGAATGAATGTGAAGCTCCAGAATCAAATAAAGTAATGGCTGGTATTGAATTTATAAGCACAGAACCTGTGATCACGTCTGCTGTGGCTTCAGCTTCTTCCATAGTCATTGCATAAGCACGGCCTTGCTGCGGTGCACCCCTCTGTTGCTGTTGTTGGTGCTGAGCAAAGCGTTGTTGTTGTGTTGGAAGCGGGGGTCCCCTCTATTGTGCTGCTGGGGCCCTGGCCTGGACTGGAGCCTTGGGTGCAGCGGTACGTCCTTGAGCAGCTGGACAGTCCCTCATTTGATGCGCTGCTGAGCCGCAGTAGAGGCAGGCACCTAGCCTCTTCCTGCAGACTAGCCAAGTATGACCTGGTTTTTGGCAAAAATTATAAGCAGCAGCTTGTTGGTTCTGTCCTTGAGCCTGGTGTTGGGGTGCTGGAGCTCGAGGGAGAGGACGCTGAGTTTGCTGCGGGGCCCTCTGCTGTTGTTGTTGTTGAAAATGGCGTTTGTTGGGTCCCGCATTTCCGGTATCTCTCTCTCATTTTAGTTTATGCCCCATGTCTCTCTCAACGCCTTGTGCCACGCTCAGGATTTCCTCATAGGTGCGAGCTCGGCTGGTGGTGACAGCAAGGCGAATATCCGGAGATAGCCCCTTCTTGAATCTACGGGCTCTGTCCTCCGGGGTACGAACCATGTACTCCGCAAAGTGGCTCAACCTGCTAAATTCAGCAGTATACTCATCAACAGACAGGTTACCTTGTTCCAGTCTCTCGAATTGGCTTTCGAGAGCTTCCCGAGCCACTTCGGGGTAGAATTTCTCCTTGAATAGCCTTTTGAAGTCCTCCCAGGTGAGATCAGGAGCAGATAGTTGGGGTTCATCTCTGAACCAGGTTCGAGCAATGTCGAACAGTTGCAGGCTTGCGGACTCCACTTTGAGGTCATCAGGGACCCGAGCAGTCTTCAGGAGTCTCTCGACATTCTCTATCCACTCATCGGCATAGAGAATGCCCTCAGTTCCGTAGAATTCCAGGGGTCTAAGATTCTTGAAGTCTTTGGCACTCCCTGGCCTCTTGAGTGACGACTCCTGGGACTTAAGAGCTTTTGAGAGGCTGGTCCGCAGAAGTGCATTCTGTTCTTTCTGGGATTCCACCAGTCCCTGGAACACTCCAAGTAGCTGTGCCCCATCCAGAGTAACTGCCGGAACAGATGGAGGCGGTGGGAGTGCAAGAGTCTCGGGCACATTCTGCTCAGCTGGTTCTGATGTGCCTCCTACTGTGTTCCTTGTATGGACCATTCTGAAAGATTAAGGGATAGAAAGATCAGAATAGATTACTTGGAAATTAAAGGCGATAGGAAAATTGAGCAGAAATGATATCAAGAATTAAAATAAGGACCCTATACTGTGAATGAGCTTTTCCTAGAATCCTCAATCTTATTCCATACCCTGTCCTAGGGTATTACCCTATTTAAGGATAGGACCTGCATGGGCCACCATAAAAATGTGTCATGATCCGCACCCGAAAATTCGGGCACGAGTGCGTGGGTACGTCCAGCCTACGCCGCAGAGTCGGCGGTAGTACGCTGTCTAGGTCAAATCCATACTTACTAAACTAGCTCATTCACAAATAACATAGGCAAGATAAAAATGGGAAACAGATACTTAAGATTGCAATTAAAATAAATGTGACAACAGATTCAAATGTTTAGTACAGAAATCAGAATGAAATCGGGGACAAACCCGATTACTAAGATAAAGAGCAAATAAATGAAATAGCTACTGCTATTTACTCTGCAGCAGGGGTCTCCTGGGTGGGATCTGGCTTCTCATAAGTATTATCTGTACCCTCATAGGGACCATAATATGTAGGGGCAAGGTCCTCATCATCGCCTAAATCAACGGATCCAGTCAGGAAAGGAGCAAAGTACACAATGCACAACAAGATTAAACTAAATATTTATGACAATTAAATTGAGTATCAATATTGAGAAATTGCATAAAAGAACATCAATATCTCAGAGTTAAAACTATAAACAGGAATATGAGAAAACAGAAATAAATGAGACAGGAAAAGAACTACAACAGTCAGCAAGAAATATAACAAGACCAGAAACTATCTGTGTGAACTTATGTTTGTTTTAGAATACATAGTTGGCATGTAGGGGTTTATAAGGCTAATCCGGCCGTCATAAACGGCTATTAAACAGGGAAAATCGAGATCCGGCTGAGGTACAGTCGCGTACCAACAGCTATTAAACATGGCAGGGGAAAGGGTAAACTACATGCCTTCTAGTATTCTCCCACCCGACATGAAAAATAAGACATGAACTCCAATATTCAAGACATGAAATCCAGTATTCCTAAAACTAGGTATAATCATCAAGGGTACTAGTAAAGCAAGGAATTAATTTTCACAATATAAAGATTTAATTTGAAGTGCAGGTACTTGCCTGTTGTTTGGATCTGATTAATTGTACTCGGAAAAATTTCCAGAGATGAGTCCAAAAGCTGAAATAGACATTACCATCACGCTCAGAAGATGTCAAATAGCTAAAAATGTCTGTCCTTGGGTCCAATTTGGAGACAAGGACAAAAACGACAGTTTCGGGTCAAAACGGGGTCCGCCGGTGGGCCCGCTTTGCACCGAAAAACGTGTCCGGGTCAATGGTCTCCAAATTCACCAAACTTAGTGTCAACAGGTCAGGAACGCTGATACGAACCTAACGGAACTTCCAGATTTGGATTCCGATGAGCCGATCACAAAATCCCCGTCGAGCGGGGCCTGTGGGGCACACGACACGCAATTTCGTCAACGTTCTCAGAATTGAACCAAACTTGACCCACAGGACCAGCGTATCGCTACGAGTCCGATGGCGCAAGTTTCGTCTCGATCTGACGAGTGTACAAGAAGTTAGGGCAAAATGCAGAAAAGTCGGATACGGGGCGATGTCCGCGGATACGCGTTGATTCCGGTGTGCACGCACACCCGAATCAGCTTCCGTAAAAACTCACACGTCCGTATCGACGATGCGCACATATCTTTGAAGATCGCACGCGACCAAGTCGTCCCGTTTGGCGGGGCGTACTCAGTTCCGGGGTAAAACAGGGTCTAGTTTTTCCTATTTTTGGATCGCGGTGTGCGATCTCCACAGGACGCGGTGTCCCGAGCGGTTTGTCCGGGCACCGAGAGGGTCATACAGGCTTCGCAACGCAATTTGCAGAATCAAAAACAGAGCTACGAACAAAAAGTTACACGCACCTGAAGGGGACCCGAAAATCAGGGTCAAACCGTGTCCGACACGTGTCGGATTCGGGGAAAGGATTAGGGTTAGGGTTTGCTGGACTCGGCGGCGCTCAGGCGGACGGCACGGCGGTGGGGAGGTCGAGGGTGGCTCGTCGGGGACCGGGGCGGCACTGGCGGTGCTGGTCGGAGGCGGTGGAGCGCCGCAGCGACGTCGGGGCGGCTCAGGCGAGGGAAGGGGAAGCTGCTGCTGCTGCTTGGGGCGCTGGCCGGAGGCGGTCGGCTGCTGGCGGAGCAGCGGCGGGAAGAAGGAGGAGGCGGAGAGGGGCTTCGGCGGATCTGGGCGGGACGCGGTGGTGGCGGCTAGGTGGCGGAGGAGCCGTCGGGGGGGGGGGGGTTAGGGTTTAAATAGGAAGGAGGAAGGGGGAGTGGCCGAGGCGGGCGGAGGCCGGTGCGGGGCTGCGTGGGCGAGCCGAACGGAGCGGCGACGTGGCCGGGGTGGCACGGCGGAAGCGGGGACGCGTGGCGGGTGCAGCGGTGAACGCGGGCGGCGTGGGGGGCTGGGGGGAACGGTTCGTGCGGGTCGGGTCGGGTGGCTAACGGGTCCGGACAGACCCGCCCGACCCGCAAGGAAGGCGGGCTGGGGCTGGCTGCTGGGCTCGGCCCACTGGGCCTGGCCGGGCCCAAAAGAAAGAGAAAGAAAAATAAAAATAAAATAAAAATAATAAATAAAGTAATAATAAATAAACAGTTAATTATATAATTAATTAAAATTAGTTTTTATGTATTTAAAAATAGGTCTGAGGCCCAGAAAAATCCAGAAAAATTACCCTAAGTCCAGTTTTTTATTTTACACCCAAAAATATTATTTCCATGATATTTTAATATTATTTATTAACAATTAAAAATCTTTTAATAATTAAGAACCTTGATTTTAATTTCAGAAAATTTCCAGAAAATTCCAGAAAATTGAAAAAATCCAAGTTTTAATAATTTTGAAAATTCAGGGGGTTACAGGCAGAAACCCTTGGGCAGGAACCACTGTGCAACCTCGATCAGTAGGGAGAGCTACACCCCAGACTGGAGTTGCTGTGTTCTCAGCAAGCAAAACAAGGTATCAAGGACTGGCGGGTCTGCACTGTGTACAATACTCACAGGAATGAAGGCGAAAATCGTATCAGCTCAGTATCAGGACTATGCAAATTCCTGAGAGTACAGAAATTCAGAGAGGGGACAGTAGCAGTTCAGTGGCAGGAACCACTGTGCAAGGTATTAAGCTAGATTAGTATCTGTGTGTTTAGTTTCTATCCAGGCCATTTTTAGTATAGTATTAGTTTTGTAGTTGAGTTTAGACAGTTGATGTATGTTGGTTTCAGTGAACAGATTCAGTTTTCAGTATTCAAGTAGGTGTTTGGGTACTTGGGTTGTTTTAGCAAGAGTTGTTTTAGTAGTTAGATAAGTATGTATTTACTGGTTAGATTAGTTATATGTATATAGCTAGTCTAGTGTTAGTGACTATTAAGTTAGCTAATGGTAGCTAGTATTATATATAGGTAATTATGTTAGTGTAGACATATACCTTATTAATTTAGCAATTAACTATATGTATGTGTGTATTATGTAAGTATGTTAGTAGAGTTTGTTAACTAGTAGTTAGTTAACTACATGTGTATGTATATATTGTATTAGTTACACTAAGTGTTGGGTTACCTCGGAATATCAAGGTATCACCAAGGTATTGGGTCGATACTCAAGGTATCGACATTGGGTATCAGGGTAGTTGCGATACACATTGGTGCAAGACCAAGGTATCATAATTAATTTGTTTTAAGATATTATTATTATTGTGACTTATATATATATATATATATATATATATATATATATATATATATATATATATATATATATATAAACTATTTTCATATTAGAAAACCGGCGTATCTTAGGATACGGCTTCTTGATTGCACTATGGTGTGTTAGCTTAGCTAGCTTAGCATAGTTTCATAGTATATCGACTTAGTGACTTAGCATTAGACTCTTGCAACCTAGAATGCATTGGTTTGACTTAGAAACGGCGTATCGACCTAGAATTTCATCAACTTCATTTATTTTCATCATTGAACCTTGTATTGATGCAACATACCATATATAGGTTGTGAGACACCAGCTTGGGCATCGAGAGACACACTTTGCTCAGGACTTCAGGCGAGTACATTTCTCTGTTTGTTTTCAATTCATAATATTGTATATATGCATGTTCTAGATTAGTATACATTGATTTCTGACACAGTGATTTCACGGACTGGTGCTATATGGATCCCGTCAGGAGGTGTTATCCCCTACCGTGTGCAACGGGTACCTAATAACATGTATTTTATCGTGTGCATCGGGTATTGACTTTCATGTGCTTCTTGTGCATCCACTATTTCGTGTGCTAGTGTGACTATCGTGATCATGTACGTAACGTATCGTGATTGGATCCATGAGTATTGGTTGGGGAGGGGGAGTAGGAGTTGGTTATGTGATCAAAGCCCTCTTGATATCATGTGCATGTCGATTATACACCTCACGTATAATTGAGTTACCTTTATACCTCATGTGCAACCTAAGCCGATCACATAACGAACTCGCACTCTAAAACACATAGTTAATATTTCTTGTTCTCTACTTGCAGTTATTCTTGCATTTACTTCCAGCTTTATTGTGCCTATTGCCCGTTCACTTGTATTGTATATTCTTTCTACTTGTGCATCTTGTATCATTTTTCTATTGCTTGTTATATATGCTCGAATATGTTATTAGAACTGCTTTCAGAGGTATGTACTTTGCTCCAATCCTGACTGGATATATTTTTTCCAGATGATTGGCTAGAGGAGCTGTGTCCCACACATTACGGACCTCAGGAGGGTGAGACTTTAGAGGACACTTCCCTAGAGCCAGAGGACATAGTACCAGTGACCGAGGAAGTCTAGTTTTGTTTAGTTTTTGTATTAGACTATTATTTTTGAGGGATTTTACAGATGTACTATTATTTCATATTGTGGATTGTATCTTTCTTCCCTTCGCTATTTCCATTCGTGCATTATTTCCTCCTTAGTTTGTTTTGTGATTGAGATTGATATATTTGTGAGATACCATATTGCTCCTCCGATTGGAGTTGAGATGATTGACAGGTACCATATTATATTGTTGAGATGTTAGATAGTTAGAAATGACCCAGACAGCGATCTACCGCCAATTCTGTGGCGTAGGCTGGGCGTAACCATGTACACGTACCCAAATATCAGGATGCAGGTCGTGACACATTTTTAGTGGTGGCCCATGCAGGTCTAGATAGACATCGTAGTTGTGCTCGACTAGAGTAATACTACGAGCCTGCTTTAGGATACAGGATTTAGGCTGAGAGTTACTCAATCACAACTAGGAAAACTCCAATATCTGTTCTACAAATCTTTATCTATTTGATATTGTCTTTCATTTTGGATTAAGTTCTGTCCTTATTTGATGATATCGTATTATATTCAATATTGATTCCGTATTTTCAATCTGACTTCAGGATGCCTCCGAAGGTCAGATTCTATCGCTCAGGAGCAGCGGCAGCTTCCTCAGATACTTCCCAGCCTGCTGCGGATAGAGTAGCAGTTGCTATTGTTTCATCTCCAATCGAGAGGATCGCCTCACCGGTCCAGGTGGGAGTCTCAGCAGCCGCTTTTGGGGGTGCTCCTCCCCCGGTTCAGAGGGTTGCTCCAGTTATTCCCGAGGATCTTCCGCCACCACCGCCAGTACCAGCTGATGCTACATAGCTGTTTGCACTTTTCTAGATGATGATGGAGGCCCAGAGGGCCCAGGCCGAGGTGCAGCACCGACAGACCGAGGTGATAAGACAGGGCATCGAGAGTGCTCACCAGGTGGCCATCACCGCCGTAGAGAGGACCGCACCACCACATCCACGAGAGGTACAGCCCAGGCCCGACACTATTCAGGACTTCAAGAAATTGGATCCCCGGCCTTTCAAGGGGACAGAGGGCATCATCTATGCAGATGATTGGTTGGAGAGCATGGAGCGCGTCATGCGCTTATCCTGCCTTACGGAGGACCTGATGGTGGAGGCAGCGGGATTGCAGATGATGGACATCGCCAACACTTGGTTCCGGAATGAGCCACAGATCGTCGATCCAGGATTGACATGGGGAGAGTTCAGGGACTTGTTCAGAAGGAAGTTCTTCCCGCCTACTGAGAGACTTGACCTGGAACGACAGTTCCAGAACCTTTACCAGGGGAACATGACGGTGGAGGAGTATGCCGTCGAGTTTGGTAGGTTGAGCAGGTATGTGTTTGATGATAAACAAAAGAATGAAACTAGATTTATACGAAATCCTTTCTTTGTTTACAAATAAGAAAAAAAAGTACAATTAATCCTATATGAGGATGTTAAGTACAATAAAAATAATTCTGGGGAAATATTGCTATAGGAGTCTGATCTGCGGTCGATCACTTTGTCCCTTGGACCACACGATGATGAAGAAGTACTGTAGAAGAAGAAGAAGCTCCAAAGATTGCAGGAGGGATTGAACTCTCGTTGCCAAAGTTGTCAATCAATACTCTCTGTGTATACTCTATCTCTCTCTGATCTCCTCTCCTTTCCACCCTTTTTTTGACCCCTTTCTCCTGTGACCGAAAGTCTCTATTTATAGAGCTCGGTCACAGTAACTGACCAGTCGGTGTAGAAGCCAATTAGTGGAGAGAGTTGCACCTTTTATGCGACGGTTATAATAACTGCTATCCACGTCTGAATGATCTTCTGAATCTGCATGTGACGCGTGTCCCATTATGAGGTAACATATAACTGCTTCTCGAAGACCACGACATGCAAGCCACGTAGGTAACTGCCCCTCGCGTAGAGATGGTTGGCATAAAAGCCAAATAACTGTCTCGTTGGCGTAAAAGCCAAATAACTGTCTTGTTGGCGTAAAAGCCAAGTAGCTGTCCTGTTGGCGTAAAAGCCAAATAGCTATCTTGTTGGCGTAAAAGCCAAATAGCTGTCTTGTTGGCGTAAAAGTCAAGTAGCTGCATAATAGGTAACCAGCGTAAAGATAGTCAATTATCCTTCCTTGACTGAGGTCTCGAGCGTATTCTGGGCCAAATAGCCTTATCATGTACCTTTGCAAATATAGCCAGAGTTGGCGTATTTCGAGGAGATAGCATACGGCGTACTCCATTAGTTAAAAATAGCCTGGTTGGCGTAATATGCAGGGATAGTGATATGAGCGTATTAGCCCTAGTTTTAGCTCTTCCAGTCATTAAAAATAGAACAAAATCTCATGCATTAAATGCAGAGATCTGCCCCCATCTCGTACATTAACTGCAGAGATATGCCTCGAGTTCTGTACGAAAAATAGCTTTTGATGTGGCGTCTGATTTTGTCTCATCTTGAGCGTAAATGGTCATTTCTGCCTGTATAAAATAGGCAGCGTATTCCTTGAGTGCGTAAAAATGACTTGTATCAAGGATATGCCACTATACGACAGTCTGGGGCTCTGTACAGAATCATTATTACAGCCGTCCTCTCGATCGTCGTACAGTACTCTTTGTCAGGAGTCAGATTCACAGTTCTGTCTGACAAGTTCATTCGAGGAATACAAAGAGTTCCTCGTACCACTTCACGCTGTATTAAAAGCAGACATAGTTTACGCCGGAGGAAGGTGTAGCAACCTTTTACGCCAAAACAGCCTTGAAGCGCTGCTTTACGCGGACAGCTCTGAAGTCATGTTTTATGCCACATAGCGCTGAAGCTTCTGTTTTACGCGTGCTTCATGCATGTTGGAGATTTTATGCGTATAATTCTCCAGTGTATTTTTTATGCTTCTACAAGACCCCCTTCAAAGTTTTTAAAATTCCTCGTAATTTGAAATACTTTGAATGAAGCATGAAACGGTCAAATTTGACTAGTTCTGCGAGGCTGATTTCTCGACGAATTTTAGGAAGTTATTGGAATTTGATATGTTCTCTTCTGCCTATATAAAGGCGAGTGAGTGAACCTATTTTTCCATACTTCCTTCACCAAAAAGATGGCCGCTGAGATTCATCGGGCTGACTTGAGGAAGAAGAAGATTATGCTCTTCCAGCATGTAAGAAGCCATAAAAGGAGGCATCTTCGAGCAAATATCCTCTGCAACGATGGATCATGGAAGGATATCATAGCTTTCTTTGCTCGGGATAATCAGCAATTTTATGTGGCAATTCGTCCGGGAGAGAGGAAGGGTCTCATCGGACCACACAGCTTGCTAGCTGTATTTTCTCCTATTATGAAGCTGGACGTAGGTAGGCAGTTTGGCCCTGTCTTCGAGTATTGTGTTGGGTCTGAATCCCTAACACAATTTTAGGACGTAGCTGCCATGGCGTATGGAGGGTGGGCTTGAATAAAACAGGCCCAGTTTTGTATCCTCCCGCCATTAATCATTTTCTTGTTCATCGGTCGCAGAAGCCGATGAAGTGCCGTAGAAGAAGAAAAAGATCTTCACCAATATGAGAACCTGGCACAACAGATTCCCAATGTGATCTTTAATGAGAAATCCTTTATAAAAAAAGGATTTCCATCATATGTAATCATGAAAATAAAAAATTCTTTGTAAACTGGATTTCCATCATATGTAATCATGATTAATAAACTTGTCTTCTTCTATGCATTGCTGATTTGCCATATTTGCTGTAAGGAAGTCTGATAATATACAGCTTCGACACGTCTGAATAATTTTACGCTGACTCTGATAAACGCTTATCTGGTCACATCCCGTCTTTTACGCGTAACGAAAGATGCGTAAAAAGCTATTTAGCATTAAGCTGTCTTAAAGATCCAACTGTCATGTTGTTTTTGGACGATGAGTCGTATATAATTCTGAACTGTCACTTCTTTGATACGAAGAATTTTTGTTCAGACGATCATCTTCAAGAATGGTTTCCCCGAAAATCCCTCGAAATAGGGCGAGAAATGTCCGCCGAACAGGCCATACTTGAACTTAGATGTTAAGGATTCTGGCTAGACTACGAATGAACTTCCAATGGCCCAAGAAGAAGAGTCATCTTCAATGCTGACATCTGTGTGTTTCAGGCACTTGGGATATTTTGTAGCAAAAAAGGAGCATTTTCTGCGTAAACCCTTGTAATTGGCTTTCTCGAGTATAAGACCCAAATTGTCAATATATACGCGAATCCTGTCCTGTGTAATTTTAAGATATACGAAAAGTCATAGATCCGTAGCATCTGTAGCTTCTGAGCCTAAAATCGTAGATCTGTAGCTTCTAAGCGTAAAACCTTAGATTTGTAGCTTCTGAGCGTAAAATCGTAGATCTATAGCTTCTGAGCGTAAAAGCTTCTCAGCGTAAGATCATAGATCTGTAGCTTCTGAGCGTAAAAGCTCCTGAGCGTAAAATTATAGGTCTGTAGCTTCTGAGCGTAAAAGCTCCTGAGCGTAAAATCATAGGTCTGTAGCTTCTGAGCGTAAAAGCTCCTGATCGTAAAATCATAAATCTGTAGCTTCTGAGCATAAAAACCATGGATCTGTTATGTAGTATGACTGTCCGTCTCCCTTTAAAATGATAGGCTGACGTGGTCCCAAATCATAACCGACTATTAAATATCGAATTTGGTTAGGAATTCGAAGAGTTATCCGAACTCTATAAATAGCCCAAGGTCTTGAGAGAGAAACCCCTTCATCTGTCTTTGCAAAACCCTTCATCTCTTTGAGAACTCTTCGTCTTTCTCTCTTTTCTGAGAACTTTGAGCTTCGCCATGGCACCGAAATAGGCTTCCACTTCTAAGGGAAAAAAAACTGCTTTCTCATCTCGCTCTTCTGCTCAAGCACGAGCAACCCCCATTAGGCTGAGTGAGCCCTGTTCTGAACGAAGTGCTCCGCCGTCGAGCTGCGCTCCGGGCATCACAGGTAAAGACTTCGAGAGGAATAAAACCCTTCGCACACGTTGTACGTGTATGCGCAAGGTCATCTTCTGTGCTAAGAGCCTCTTCGAGGAAGATGATGCACAGAGATGTTTTATTATTACGCCCACATTCCTAATGTGTCAGCGTAAAAAACTCCATATTTTCGCAGTCTGGCATAAAAGCTCAGACTGTTAAAATTTGACGTATACTATAAACTTTGAGTTTTACGCGATGAATATAAATTCTAGCGTAAGAACTCAAATTTTGGCAGTCTGGCGTAAAGACTCAGACTGTTAGATTTTGGCGTATACTGCCCACCTTGAGTTTTATGCACTGGAAAATAGATTCCAGCGTAAGACTCAAGTTTTTGCAGTCCGGCGTAAAAAGCTCAGACTGTTAGTCTTTGGTGTGTCATGTAAGAGTGTAGCGTCTAGGGTAAACTGACTTATTTTCTTGCATTTTGCAGTGGACTTGCAGATTCCTCCTTTGGCTGAAGTGATGGGCTCTGCTGCTGGGATGCTGAATTCCAGCTATCTGGAGGACTTGTACCATGTGACATTCCCCATCTCTGGAACTGAGTATCCTCAAGAAAGGGGAACTCTTATCTCGTCCCAAGGATAACGGATGCTACTGAGTATGATCAGTGGGGAGCCCCTGACATACATAGATGGGACTGAATATAAGAAACCAGGTTTCTTATTCGGGGATATTATCGACAAACAATCCCAGACTAAGCCCAAGAAAGAAGATTGGGTGTTTACTGCTGAGGGCACTGTCATGTATCTGCCCAGGATGCCCAGAGATTACCCTATCTCGGCATTCTTCCATGCCACACATCCTAGGAAGATGATGTGGACTCTGACTCCCGATCTTCATGGCCGGCCGGGGGAGATCTTATACAACAAAGGATTGAACCAAGGAGCCTTTATGAGCAGACCTTCAGGCCGTGTTATGCCTTTCAGAGGATTATTGTCGGGCAGCGTCCCGAGTGAAGACACTTCACTGATCCAACCGGTTCAAATGTCGACTTTCTGCAATGACTTTATGGGGCAGGGAGGAGTGTACCCCAAGGTTAACCCTCGCACCAGTGGATGGCTTAGTCCCGAGAATCTTCGATGGGCCAGTTTAACTGTCTGGGCCTTGAAGCACTTCCAGATGGAGCTGGAGAGTATTGGTTTGTTTGCGGTTGTGAGCGCCACTAGTATTGGGCTGCCTGTCAACCCCAACTTGTTCTTATCTTTGATGGAGCGATATAATTCGCTCACTGGGACTTTCGCCACTCCACTAGGTGAGTTGGGCTTAGCCCTTCATGAGATGACAGAGATTTCAAAGCTGCCAATGGGAGACACTCCTTATGAAGAGTACGTTCCCACAAACAGGGAGCTGAGGGATACAAACCCTCAAGCAGTGGCGGTATACCAGGAGCTAACGAGCCACTATCTTGCCTGCACCACTTTCTACAAAGAACCCTCTGATTTGGCTCACATCAACAAATGGGTATCCTACCTCTTCTTCCATCAGGCCAGAAATGCTAAGCCGGACAAGGTTGTAGATAGCAGAGATAAGCCCTTGAACCTCCTGAGCATGCTTAACGCCAACACGATCGATGACCTCATTGAAGACGCAGGGGCTTCAGATTATATTCTGGATGAGGAGATAGGAGGTTATCCTGCAGGCAGTAAAGCCTTCAATTATATGAGACATTATCGCAAGCCTCTGTCGAGGGAAGCTCAACTGGCTGGCTTCCTCTCTGTCTGGCTACGCCGATGGGTAGTGCCTGGCATCGCGTCTGCGGATCGCATTCATCGAAACACCTTATGGCCCGCAGTGCGTTTGGTGTTCAGAGCGAGGTTGGGCCTGCTTCCTGCCATGGTATGCAGAATACAAGCTGGCCTGAGGGCCATTACTGATGGGCTACTTGCAGATGATACCCAGCGTGAAGGATTTCCCAGAGTGGAATTGCCATTCTTATATCTGATGGGATGGTTAATCCTTCACAACACCAGAGTGATGTCTCCCGGCTCTGCCAGCGGTTCAGGAAATAACTTCTTGTTGAATTACAAGAATTCTCTTTGTAATGTGGCGAGCGTCATAGACTGCCGACGAGCATTAAATTTTGCCCATGGCTGGAAGCTCTTCTGTACCGTCCCCCCCGTACATATTAATCAACAGGGGACGAAACTTCATGATGCAGGCTAAGAGAGGACTGTTCTTTCTCCTGAAGCCTTTTATTGGTTGGTCTGCATTAGACCTTCCCACTTGCTGTACAGAAGTGAGGACCACTGCTACTTGGAGCCTTATCTGCCAAGCCGGTTTGCCAGATAATTTGGGTACGACCAGTTGCATGTGGGAAATCCCATCACCAGCTTCAAGTCCAAAGGTAGACTTATTGATGGAGCTAGAGGATGGCGGAACTTTATCATGGGTTGTACTGGTGCAACCTTTGCTGTGCCCACAACTTCTGTCCCCATGGAGTTGCGCATCCTCCATCCGTACACGCAGTTTTATGCGTCCATCAATACCTTCTATCGTGATTTTGATGTACATGGAAGTTTCAGGATGCCCTTCCATAAGTCTACTGGAAGAGAGGAGATCCCATCCGTCTCCTCTGATGAAGGTGAAGACATTACCGGTGCAGACAATTTTTTGTTGATAATACCGAGAGGAGTAATAGATCCGCCAGCAGAACCTCTCGTTATCTCTAATAAACGAAAGGCTTCCACTCTAAAAGAGCCTTCCCCCGCAAGAAAAAAATGGTCAGAGGTCCTAAAAAGACTTCCACCAAGGCGGCTTCTAGGAGTGAGCCTGTTGTTTCCCCTGTTGGGGATGATTCTTTGATCAGAGGTCCTTCTCCTTTTAGAGAGAGAACCTCCACAGTTCCGGCTGATAGTGTTGGAGATTCTTTGCTCGCGATCGCTACCGCTACTACCACTACTGGTAGTGTTTCGAGGTCGCCTTCGAGATCGAGCATATTCAGAATCAATATGCCTTTATCCAGACCAATAATGGGAGTAACCCCTCCTTCGTTT
Organism: Iris macrosiphon; assembly: GCA_036927795.1. Classification (NCBI taxonomy): domain Eukaryota; kingdom Viridiplantae; phylum Streptophyta; class Magnoliopsida; order Asparagales; family Iridaceae; genus Iris; species Iris macrosiphon. Next base: position 56,573,538 of record JAYESA010000019.1, read on the forward strand.
GTAAGTATTTCCAGCGAGATTCTCCCCGATGAACCTCGAGTGGATCTGGGTGATGACTGGGATGACTTCCCTCAAACGTCAGTTGGTGCACCATCTTCTCCAGGTATGACAGCTTGTTTAGCATCATTAAGAAATGATTTAGCTATACAGGCTGCAGACGCAACATACATACCATCGGCCATGGGTAAATGTTGTCTTCACATTTTCTTCAGAAAAATTAACATCAAATTGATATTAACTTTCTCTTGTCTTCTTTTCAGGTGAAGACATCTCTGGGGAGGGCGGAGTTGACACAACTTATGACTTTGTTGCGGATCCATTTAATAAAACGACGGTGCTCGACGTCGAAGAGGCATGCTTTGAAGCTGCCGATCTTTCATCCGCAACATTCTCGGGTGTCATCCCGCCAGTGGTAGTTCAAATAACATCAGAGGAGGATGAACCCACCAACTCGTCCGTGCCTCCTTCGTCGAGTATACCAGCAACTTCAACTGTTGTTGGTGTCTCTTCTTTTGTCACGCCATCTGTTGAAGCAACGACTGTGGCGACCTCCTCTGCAGTCATTCCAGAAAGGAGACTTACCGATATTGCGGCCACTCCCAGCGTCCATTCGAGCTTTGCTATGCTAGTGGATCAATACACTAGCATATTTTACCTCACTTTGAAAGAATTGATATCGATGGTGCTGGAGAAGAACCTAGGTTTTAATGCTCTGAAGATGTCCTCCAATCTCCCTATAGCGCAGATTAGAAATTTCAGTGACGCTGAAAGAGCTGATGCGCTAGAGCAAATATTTAATGGTTTAGAACAACCCATTAACGAGTATTTGCAACTATACCGAGGCAGCATCGACGATCTGGTTCAAGCTGAGTATGACTCATTGACTGCAGAACCTGCTGAGCAAATAGAATCTCTAAACAAATCCATCCAGGAATAACAACAAGAGATGGATAAAGAGCAGGCTGTCTTGGTGGAGTTTATTCCTCAGCTAGCTGAGTGCCAGGCCGAATTTGAGGGAAATAAAGCGAGGGTTCGAGAATTGGAAGCTGAACTTGCTCAGGCAAGGGAGAGGCATATCAAGACATCGACAGTCCGCAATGTGCTGAAGGGCCAAGTGGATACAACTAAACAGAACTTGACTCATGCGGGTGTTATCCACACAAATTTTGTTAATTCTCTGTCCGGACTATCTCGCTTAAGCAACGACAAAGCAAGGCTGGAACTGGCTCGCAACAGTATTTTGAACTCCAAGAATGAGAGTATGGCTGCTTTGGCGTAACAAATTCGCGATTTAACTGCTCATCCCCAATGATGTACCTTTTTGTTTCTTCTGTAATTTCTCAGAGATAATAAAAATATATTTTTTGACTTTGTGGACCCATCACTTTAGAATATGATAGGCTAAGATGAAAGTGATATCAGAGGTATCATTAACATGACATACTTTCGTTAAGGTTTTGCTGAATGTAAATCTATTCAGAGGTAATATGAACCTGATAGAATATAATCCAACTAAATTTGTATACCAAACACTATCAGAGGTATTATGAACATGATAGGTTTATAAATTAGTTAAGCATATCTATTTAAGAGGTCATATGAATCTGATAGAATATGATCCAGCTAACCTTTGTGCATGGTATCGTCAGAATAAGATCTTCATCATACTCCGTTAAGCAAAGAAGATCAAGTATAGTACTTCTTCGAGAATTTGCAGTTGATAGTAGCTATTATCAAATTTTTCATTAGACTTGGCTAATCTGTAAGTGCCATTTGCAATCATATAAGGACCCTCCATTTTTTTATGATTGTTTGTGCGAATTTTGGTTTGTTGAAGACATCCCACTGGGGGATTCTTTGGTGGACCTATTATTTGTTGCGCACGTTGAGTGCAAATAATAAGTTCGAAATAAACCCAATCGGGTGATGGGTTTTGTGGCCAGTAAAGACATCCTGCTGGAGGATTTTTGTGGACTCATTACCTTTTGCGCACGAGAGTGCAAGTAATAAGTTTGAGACAAGTCCCGTCAGAGGTAATATAGCCGCGGTAAAATATAACTCTGTGGGGGATAGTGGAGTGACATAGTCCAGAGGTAATATGAACATGAACTGACTTTCTCTTTGCTGGAGAAAATGAGGATAATTCAGAGGTAATATAGACATGAACAATTCATTTCCATTGCGGGTGTTCCACAGGGGAATTTTTGGTAGACCTATTACTTCTTGTGCACGAGCATGCAAGTAATAAGTTTAGGACAAGCCCTACCAGAGGTAATATGGACGTGGCAGTTTTTATGGACCTAACACCACTAGCGTACTTAGAGTTAAGTGCGGGTGCTAAGTTGAGATGACAACCGATATCAGAGGTAATATGGACATGATAATCGATAGCCAAAACTCGAAAGGTTTGTTCAGAGGTAATATGAACATGACAAACTCAGCCTAAGAGAAATATTATGACAGCAGTTCAGAGGTAGTATGGACGTGAACTGATCTCCGAAAAACTTATTTGAAGAGTGATTCGTTAAGTGTGGTCTATCCAAACATGAAGATAGACCCAGGATCGCTCCGCTGGGGAGATTGATGGGACGATAGCTCAGTGGTAATATGAACATGGCTAGCGTCAAAGTGACTGGTTTAAATAATCATTGTGCGAATGTGCGAGTAGACCTAAGGATTGCTCCATCGAGGGAATTTTGAGGATCCATCATCCATTGCGTACCTGGGACTCTTGGATACGGATGATGGCTCTTTACCATAATTTGTAACGAAGGAGAAAATGTTGCACATAGGCACTTGCTGGGGATAAAAAATCAATAGTCGATTTGTACATCCGGGTTGTGGACTTATTACCCATGGCGTACCTTAAGTACAAGTAATAAGCTGAAACGACTAGCACTATCAGGGGTTATGCGAACGTGATAGTAGGGAGTCGAAGAGAAGAACTTCACTCAGAGGTAATGTGGACATGAAAAAGTTCTGAAAGTATCTTACTCAGAGGTAATGAGGACGTGGTAATATATAACTCAGTGGAGATAAAGAAAAGAAAAACAGGGCAGAGGAAATATGGACATGACCATTTTCGTGGTGAAAGATTTACTGTGCTGGAGAAAGTGGAAAGACGTAGTTCAGAGGTAGTATGGACGTGAACTGATCTATAGCCACAAACTGGAAGGTTTGCTCAGAGGTTATTTGGACATGGCAAATTCAGTTGGAGAAAAAAATATTTGGATAATAGTTCAGAGGTAATATGGACGTGAACTCATGTCCGAAAAATTCACTGTGGAGTGATTTTGCTGAGTGGGGATAGACATGAAGAATCCGCTGGAAAAACTTTAGGGACTCATCATCCGGTACTTCTTGAGGGAGCAAATTGTCACGTTAGAGTGAAATCAATTTGCAGTGACCGTCTTCTCGTTTATAAATGCAAAGTTATGACTTTGGCGTCGATCAACTCCTGAATTATCCTTTTTAGTACATAGCATGCCCTTGTGGGGTGATGAATGTACCGATGAAAGAGACAATATTCTGGGTTATCGACCTTGCCAGTCATTTCAGGGTATCTGATGTTGGGTAGCCGAAGCTTGTTTTCCTTCATCAATATATTGAAGATTTCAATGATATCATCATCATTGAAGGAGAAAGTCCCTTTTGGCTTTCGGGCTCCCGATACCTGAGTCGTACCGACTTCAGGGAAGATGGTCATAGTTGCATCATTTTCAGTCTCAGAGGGAATTCTACCCCCAGCTTTTGTAAGCCCCTGATTTTTCAAAAATATTAAAATTAGAATTTTTTTTCACAATTTTCTGAAATTTTCAGGGAATTTTCTGTAATTAAAATCAGAGTTTTAAATTATTACATAATTTTTAATTGATAATAAATTATATTAAAATATTATGAAAATAATATTTTTGGGGGTAAAATTAAAAATTGGACTTAGGGTAATTTTTCTGAAATTTATTGGACCCCGAACCTATTTTTAATTACCAAAAAACTATTTATTCATTATTATTATTATTATTATTATTATTATTATTATTATTATTATTATTATTATTCTTTAACTCCGGCCCATTTCCAGCCCAGCCCGGCCCGCGGCCCAGTCCGATCCCTAGCGGGTCGGGTCGGGTCTGTCTGGACCCGACCCGAACCCACTAACCCGCAGACCCGTCTCCCCTTCCCCATCGTCCCGAGTCTCCCGGCCGCCCGCGTCCCACGCCGGCCACCCCGTGCCCGGCGCTGCCCGCGGCCACGCGCCCCGCCCCGCGCTGGCCGCCGCCTTACCCGGAGCCCCCTCGCCTCGCCACCCCTTTAAAACCCCACCCCCGCTGCTCCTCCGCCCAGTGCCAACTTCCCCGACCGCCACTCCATCCCTCCGCCGCCGGCTCACCCCGCTGCTCCACCACCCTCGCCCCGACCTCGCCCCGCCGTCCTCTTCCCCCACCGCCTCAGACCCCACTCCGCCGCCTCCTCACTCCACGCACCACCACCGACGACGCCCCGCCCAGCTGCCGTCCCCAGCAGCCACGCCGCCACCACCCACCTCCGTCGGCTCCGCCGCCACCAGCCGACGTCCCCAGCAGCCGTCGCAGCCGCCTCAGCCCTCCGCCGGCCGGCCGCCGCCAGGAAACCCTAACCCTAACCCTAATTCCCAAATTTTGTGTCGGTGTGTCGGACACGACACGGACACGAGAAAAATTCGATTTTCAGAGCCCTGTTCAGGTGTGTGTATCTTTCTCCTCGCTGCCCCGTTTTTAATTCCGTAAATTGCATTGTGAAGCCTGTATGACCCTCTCGGTGCCCGGACAAACCGCTCGGGACATCGCGTCCTGTGGTGATCGCGCACCGCGATCCAAAAACAGAAAAAACCAGACCCTGTTTTACCCCGAAACTGAGTATGCCCCGCCAAACGGGACGACTTGGTCGCGTGAGGTCTTCACAGATACGTGCGCACCGTCGATATGGACGTGTGAGATTTTGCGGAAGCTGATTCGGGTGTGCGTGCACACCGAAATCAACGTGTATCCGCGGACATCGCCCCGTATCCGTCTTTTCTCCAATTCATCCTAACTTCTTGTACACGCGTCGGATCGGGACGAAACTTGCGCCATCGGACTCGTAGCAATACGCTGGTCCTGTGGGTCAAGTTTGGTTCGATTCTGAGAACGTTGACGAAATAGCGTGTGGTGGGCCCCACAAGCCCCGCTCGACGGACGATTTTGTGTTCGGCTCATCGGAATCCAAATCTGGAAGTTCCGTTGGGTTCGTATCAGCGTTCCTGACCTGTTGACACTAAGTTTGGTGAATTTGGAGACTATTGACCCGGACACATTTTTCGGTGCAAAGCGGGCCCACAGGCGGATCTCGTTTTGACCCGAAACTGCCGTTTTTGTCATTATCTCCAAATTGGACCCAAGGACAGGTGTTTCTAGCTATTTGACATCTTCTGAGCGTGATGGTAATATTTATTTCAGCATCTGGACTCATCTCTGGAAAATTTCCCCGAGTATAATTAATCGGATCCAAACAACAGGCAAGTACCTGCACTTCAAGTTAATCTTTATATTGTGATAATTAATTCTCTGCTTTACTAGTACCATTGATGATTACACGTAGTGCTAGAATGCTGAATTTCATGTCTTGAATATTGGAGTTCATGTCTTGTTTTTCATGTCGGGTGGGAGAATAGTAGAAGGCATGTAGTTTACCCTTCCCCTTGTCATGTTTAATAGCTGTTGGTACGCGACTGTACCTCAGCCGGATCTCGATTTTCCCTGTTTAATAGCCGTTTATGACGGCCGGATTAGCCTTATAAATCCCTACATGCCAACTATGTATTCTAAAACAAACACAAGTTCACACAGATAGCTTCTGGTCTTGTTATAGTTCTTGCTGACTGTTGTAGTTTCATTTCCTGCCTCATTTATTTCTGTTTTCTCGTATTCCTGTTTATAGCATTAACTCTGAGATATTGATGTTCTTTTATGCAACTTTCTCAATATGATACTCAATTTAATTGTCATAAATATTTAGTTTAATCTTGTTGTGCACTGTGTACTTTGCTCCTTTCCTGACTGGATCCGTTGTTTTAGGCGATAATGAGAACCTTGCCCCCACCTATTATGGCCCATATGAGGCAGCAGGTGATACAGTTGCAGAGCCAGTTCCCGCACAGGAAGCTACTCCTGCAGAGTAGTTAGCAGTAGTTATCTTAGTTATTTGCTCTTTATCTTAGTAATCGGGTTTGTCCCCGATTTCATTTCTGTACTAAACATTTGAATCTGTTGTCGCATATATTTTATTTGAAATCTTAAGTTTCTGTTTCCCATTATTATTTTGCCTATGTTATTTTGTGAATGAGCTAGATTAGTTAACTGTAGATTTGACCTAGACAGCGTACTACCGCCGACTCTGCGGCGTAGGCTGGACGTACCCACGCACTCGTGCCCGAATTTCCGGGTGCGGGTCGTGACAGCTTTGGATGCTGCTCTGTTTTGTCGAGGGAGACCACCCCCAGACATGTCGTTGTCTGATTCTTCTTCTTCTTTTTGTTTAACTTCATCCACAGAAGTTGATTTAGAAGGACCTTCCTCTGGTACTACAGGATCAAACTCTAGATGTTTGGAGTTTGCAAGAGATGTGGTAAACCCTAACCCAAAATGATTTCGTTGACAGTATAGATCACTATGCAGCGGTATTCATCTGCCTTTTCCATAATTGAGGCCTCGCTTCAACTTCAGATCATAACCCATGTTTTGCATAATCCTTAAAGCTTGTGGGCTATATGTGGATTTGGATTTTCCCAATATCTGACTCGCGAGATTCTTCTTGTACAATTGGTCTATTCCGCATTCGACCGAAGATTATTTGATGCTGATCGTTGCGAGTCGGTGGAACAATAAAGACAGAATCTTCATGTGGCCCATATGTCATGACAACATTAGATGTTGACGCATCTTCCCACATGATCTCACCACGCTTGGAAGTTAGGGGAACTGAATCCTGGTTATGACCCCTGTCTTTGCGTTTCTGGATCAAGAAATCACGCAAATCAGGGAGATTAGCAGAAGAAGAAGAAGAAGGCTTATTTTGCAACGCTGCCATGAAGGTGGAGGATAGGAGGACTGAGATGGGGCGATTCTACGTGACTCGACGGGATCAGCGGTAAGGTGGAAGGTCACAACGCTAAACAATGTGTGTAATCCAGCCTATTCAGAAGCACTTGCAGTGTTAGAGGGAGTTGAAATGGCTAGAGCTCTCCAAATGAAGAAGGTGATGTTTGAAAGTGACGCTCAAATGATGATAAAGGCGTTGAACAGAGAGGAGATGGGGTTAAACCCTTTGCATCAGATCATTGAAGATATTTTGCACTTTTGTTCTTTTTTGAAGTTTTTTCTTTCAATTTTGTTTCCCGAAAAGGGAATAGTTTTGCGCATCTTCTTGCTAAATTAGGGTTGCAAGGAGATGAGGGTGGTTGTAATGACGAGCAGTTGCCTGTAGGTGTGTCGAGCCTAGTGATGGCTGACATTGCTACCGAGCCTTAATATTAATATCCTGTTTTTCGAAGAAAAAAAAAGTAAGTGCACATATTAAATACAAAATAAAAACAGATCAATACCCTTTTTTCATGTCAAAAAACAAAAACCGAATTAAAGTCAATAAGTGAAATAATCTTTGAAAAAGACGAAAAAAATTAGCCTTTTATCTTTGAGGAACAAAAAATATTCCTAATTAAAGTCCAGCTAGATAAAATATTCAAACAAGACCGAAAAAAAATACATGATATGCTCCTTGGATAGTAAAAAATTTCAGATGAAGAAACGCTTGATTTTTGCCTCCGTAAAACTCCTTTAAGGAAGAAGAGAGGACCCACACACACACCTCCTCCAATTTCTTTTACTTTGTATATCAGCCGTTGGATAGATCCAGTTGGAAGAATTCCAAACAACTGAAATCTGGGTAGAAGAAGTCCAAACGTCAAATGGCTTGTCGGCCAAAGGGAATAGCATCTGCCACGTAAATGATACGTCACCATCGCATGTACTGGACTAGTACTATGCTAGTCATATAGCATTTTCATGTTTTACTAGCTCATCTACGTAATCTAACCAACTGATTGGATTGTCCTAATCAGAACTAAATTTAGTTATTTTTTGTTTTTTTATTCCAAAAAAAGATATCAAAAAAATTGATGGCGAGTCGGGTTGGCAGCGACGTCGAAGTCTCCGGTTCTGACGACGTCATGAAGCTCGGATTCCGAGTTCCTTTCCTTGAGCTACTCTAAACTTTTTCAGTGAAAACTCAAAATATCGGCATGTTGGATTGTTAGTTCAACTGACATAGAGGATGTGGGATGGATCACGGAGGCTCTATTGATGGAGAGGTGGGGACTTAGGAGTTGGGGGTTTGCCCAAGCCCGATGACTTGTCCAGCTTACCCCAGGGCCGGCCCTGCCTAACAACCACCCTCCTTTATCATGACAAAAACAGACACAACACAGCAGAGTTAAATGATTTACTTAGCATGCCAAAAAAAAAGTTTTTTTTTACCGGGCACAACACTTTCTATTTAGGACTATCCCAGGATAGTGGTAGCCCAGTATAAAGGAGATATTACTCGGACCAGCTATTTTATTACTTGGGGGTGCCCACATATCTCCCCCCCCCCCCCAACCCAAAAAAAAAAAAAAAAAAACTCTCTCAAACCATTTCATTCTAACTCTCTCTCTCTCTCTCTCTCTCTCTCTCTCTCTTCAAAAACCTAAATCTCTCCCTTCTCCACCTTCTCATCTCCTATATTTTCTCCCAAATCCTAAAATTTTTCATTCTAAATTCCTAAGGATCAAGATACAAAATATCTTCTTAGTCTTCTTCTTCTTCTATCTTCTCCATCTCTAATTTTAAGGTTTATTTTTTTATTTAATTTTTCTTCAATATTTTTTCCAATTCTTATTAAATCCTAAAATATCATAGTAATCGTAATATACAATAGGTTTATGAATAAGTTTGGAACAATTTTCGAACTTTTGAATCCATTTTATGGGATTCGAAGTAGCGAAATTCGTAACAAACGTGGCTGGATCGAACTTTCTATTTGTTTTCAGGACTGTATAAATTTTGACAGTCCTACTAATAACCCACTGGAAATGTAGGACTGTCATAATTTAGACAGTCCTGAATGAAGTCAGGACTGTCAAAATTTTGATAGTCCTACTAATAACCTACTGAACCCAGGACTGTCAAAATTTTGGCACAGTCGCTCATTGTCCATATAGAAATTTAGGACTATAAAAAAATTTACAGTCCTGTATACTTCAAGGACTGTCAAATTTTTGACAGTCCTAATAAAAACATACTGGATTGATGTTGAATAACAATAATTTGGACTGTCAAAGTTTTGACAATCAGTCAGGACTGTCAAAATTTTGACAGTCAGCCAGGACGGTCAAAGTTTTGACAGTCCAACTAACAACCTGCTGGAAACATAGAATCTAACTGAAGTCAGAACTGTCAAAATTTTGACAGTCCTGTATTTTCAACATGTTATTAGTAGAACTGTTAAAATTTTGACAGACTAAAATAAAGCCATGACTGTCTTCTGTGCATTTGTTGCAAAAGTTGTTGAAACCTTCTTCCTTTGTTGAAATCTTCCAGATCCACGAAAACTCCTCTTCCCTCTTACCTCGAGATTTCCCTTGAAAGCCTGAGAATAAGGCTTCATCTTCTTAATCCTTGAGTTGATACCATGTATGAAAGAGGAATAAAGTTGTTCTTACTGAGAGTGTCGAGTGCTTACATCAAATAATTTATAAGGCAGAGGAATATTAACAAAGCGCTGATCCAACTAAGACTTCAAACTATATATCGTAGGATTCTTCAACAGATTGACCTATTAATACTCCTACAAAGACTTGACAATCTCGACTGCGTTTATTTTAGACTAGCAAGCAATGAGATGTTGACAAAGTCCAGTGTATAGAATGATCGATCAATTGAGTGCTGCTGCTTAATTTCATGAATTTTTAGGACTGTTCAGAATTTTAACAGTTCTGAAAGTTGTCAAAACTGTCAAAATTTTGACAGACATATAATAAATATATTTTATCGTTTTTTCTTTCGCATTATACCAGACTGATATAAATTTTGGCAGTCTTGTATATGGTCACAACTGTCATAATTTTGACAGTCATGACTATATACGGTTTTGACAGTCCATCATCGTCCCCGTGGCGACTGGACGGCCGGGTCATTTGACGGAAATGGAAGGCGAAAATGTCAGTGCTTGGGGATCGGGTACAGTGAGATCACTTTTCAGCTTGTTAGTCTGCTAAAGTTTTCGAAAGAAAGAAAAAAAAATCTTTTATTGGATTTGAAAGTTCAGAATCACTTTCTAAATGAATGATAAACCATATTTGAGATTCTACAAGATGAAATCTATGCATGAAGATCGAACCCTAACATATTTTGAATTTGGGAGAGAGAATAAGCAAAATATAAAAAGGAGGAAAAAAATAAAAAAAAGTTAGTTTTTATACTAGGAAGGGCTGCCTCTCAGTAAGTTTTTAGGTTAGTAAACTTGTAAATAAAAGCAACATTTTTTGCTAGCCCCTAGTGAAAAGTATTGTGCCTCGATAAAAGTTCCAAAAAAAGGAAAAAAGGGAAAAAGCGCATTGCTCATACTTGGGATTTGAAATACAGCTAGATTGTTACTGATGGGTTTTGTTAACGAGGCTGGATCTGTTGTCCGGTAATATCCCGAAACTCTTGTCCCCTCTCTATTTTTATTTTTATATTTTTTATATTTTTTTTAAATGTTGGTGGGACCCACCGAGTTAGCAGAGGGACATGAAAAGGGGACAGATTTTTCCGAAAAGATGGTTTGCTCCGTTTGTTAACGTATCCTAAGGACAAGTTAACACGTTGATAAATATGTAATTTATATTGATACTCACACCACATTTATCAATATACATTTTACATTTATCAATACATATTATAAATAAAAAATGTATCGATAAATGTGCTGGTCAGATTATCAATCTAAAATATATATATTTATTAATGTATTAACATGTGCCCTTAAGGCCTATGTTAACAAAACCCCAGACGGATTATCACTTGTCCTTCTTCAAACCTACCCTCAGAAATAGTAAGGCACCACAAACATTTTTGTCCACTACAAAACAAATACTAAAATCGCTGCAAAGTATTATACATGGCATTTGTTCTACAATTTGCAACAGCGAAATATCAACCTAGAGGCAAATAATCCATAGCGAAGAAAAAACATTTATCATAGTTTTGGCATTGGATAATCTGCAATGAAAGTTCCACCAGTTGGTTTAACAGAGAGAAGTGGAAACCATAAATCATAGCGTCTTAAAGATGACTCGGAAAAAGTATGCTCAGCTACAACAAGACATCATATATGTTCAACTAACACAAAAAAAAAAGGGGCAGTGAAACTAGTACATCACTGCTTGTGAAGAGCACAAAAACAGCCATCCGCGCCAATATCTGCTGCAAGACATGGAGGCTGGGTCTCCCCATCCTGGTACCAGCTCGATCTTTGCTGAGTCAACTCATTCAAGAAATAATCCAGCTTCTGAATGGTGACATTTGGCATGACGACGACATGAGCAATATTCCCCTCGCAGGCAAGCTGCCAGCGACGGACAAACTCCTCGTCCTTCGGCCTCTCAAAAACCACCGTGCTACTGAGCTCATTCAGCATGGCACCGATCCCTGCTGCTCGAAGTTGATCTTTTAAATAATGAGCATTCCTTAGGCACTTCTGGACTTCTTTCTGAAACCCTCTGTAGCCCTTTCGATTCAAGGTGTACCAGAGGAAGATTGGGGCATGGCCATTGCGGCTTCCCATGATGGTGGCATCCCTAGAAGCAAGATACTCAACATTGCTTGAAAGGGCATTGATATGCTTCAATCTTGTTATTTGCACACCACAAGGCATAGGGCATCCCACAAACTTGTGGCCGGACACACTCACACTACCAATAGGCTTTTTGAATGAGACCTTCGGTGCCTGTCCAACAAAAAGAATGTGACTAGTTTAAGCATCTTGCTCAAAAGGAATTGCCAGAAGAATGAGAGGCACAAATTATTTAAAACAACTAAGATTGAAGAAACAGTAAAAGCTTCTGAACTGGTGAGCAGTTTTTCTTGCAGCAAAAAGTCAAACTTGGGTCGCAACTCGCAAGTGCATAAAATCATGCTGATAACAAGTGGCTGAGTAATAACCATAGGGGGCTTACGCGTTTAACAAAAGGCATCATGAGCCCAAACAGAGCACCATCACAGTGAATATAGAACTGATCTTTATATCCAGTCTTTTCAAGAGTTTCAATAACCATATCCAGATCGTCGACTGCTCCCTTCACCGTTGTTCCTGTAGCACATTAGAAGGTTAGTCATTACACAACAAGATGGAGATGAAGTGCCAAAGTAGGGAGAATGACTCACCAATATTGACATTGATAATGGCTGGTTTCCCCTTATTCAAAATGAGTTTCTTTTCGAAGTCGGCACAATCAATCTCACCAGAGATTAGAGTACCAACCTTTTCACAGTCCATTCTATACATTCTTGCTGCTTTAAAGACTGAGTAATGAGATTCCTTTGAGGCATACAAGATCCCATCCGGAAAAACCTCTCTCCTGCACAGCCAGTTGCAGAATCAGATCTCTGTTAAACTGGGAATTATGCACTCAGATTAATGTGAAATTATATGTAAAGATTACAAAGGTTACAAGTCTCTTGCAACAAAGAGCCAAGGGAAATAAGATTTACCTACCCAACAAGAATACCATGCAAATTTCCTTCAGTGCCACAATTAGTTATGTAACCCCAATATTCATTCTTCTCCAATTCCCAAAGATGAGCAAACCAATCCAGCACCCCCACTTCAAACTGCCTGGAATGGACACCATAGTTGCTCTCAATGAACGGATCACCAAGGTTGTTTATTGAGAAATGTTGCAACTGGCTCAGAGCACCATAATCAAAGTCCAAATTGTATGGGTAACCTACAATATGGCACAAGCAGACATGAATAAATGAAGCACTAAAAACATTGCACATTGGCAAAGGTCTCATTCAAAAATGTTACGTGTTTAAGCAATTGAATCTCCAAGAAAATAGCATACCACAATACTTGCCATTTCGGAACAAGAACATTTTAACATGAGTGGGTGGCTACATGTGAAACATCCCTTAGGATTTACTGCATTGTTATATTTTAATGTTGACAGTTTGAATTCATCTTGCTAAGGGGATGTTTGGTTGCACATATCCTGGGGAAGGTTCCCCCCTGGGACCCACCCACCCCCCACCACCCACCCCTCTTTCCCGTGCATACGCTTGTAGCAGCCCCCCTCAATCGCCAGGGTGGGGCTCGCTAGAAGAGATATTTACTGCCATAACTCTAGGAGCTAATAGCAGTCTATTCTCTTTACAGTATTACAGGGAGGGTCGGTGGATCTCTGTGAACCTGAGGGCCTCCCTGCCCCTCCTTTTTTGGATACGGGAGAAGGGGCCCTCATGATACGCTCCCTCTCTCGCCGCTCGCGGGCTTAACCGCGAGCTACACTCTCAATCGGTGAGGCCTGGCAACTGATCATTTCATTTGGTAAGCAACCCTGCTTATCTCATTCCACGATTCCGTGCCACTAACTTATATCCAGAAATAACTGATACTTGGCCTGTTAGTAGCCTATACATTAAGTGATACGTTGGAGTGAGTCCCCCTTCTCAATCTGCAAAGCCTAACACCAACAACTACTATCCATTCCGTAAACTATTCAGTGGTGTTAGGTTCCCCTTGTCACATACAACATATGTTGCATGTATTATTTGTTGTTGTAAATGGTGTTGCAAACTCATTATTTGATTGCACGTAAATGATGATGTGGGATTTACAAATCCAATATTTAGAATAATGTAATTGGCATAGTTGCAACTTTTACTGCAGTAAATGGAAACTCAATTGTTTGGTTGCGTGATTACGCCATTGAATGGAAAGAGAATGTGACAAAATGATGTAATTGGTGTTGCAAATGTTGCCGTGAGTGGTGTTGTGGTCATTTTAGCCGCAACATTTATTGTAGAAGTTGGAGGAAATGATGCAACATTTTTTACACCAATTCTACCATTTACATCAAACCAAACATTAAAATTAGTGGAAATTATCCAACAAATGTTGCATGTATTTCCATTTACAGTCAACCGAACACCTCCTAAAACTTGGCTAATTAGTAGCACTAGGAAGAAGATGGGAACACCCTCTGTAGAAAGCTACATTCGAGTACTTTATTAATGTGGTAAATATATATATATATATATATATATATATATATAGAGAGAGAGAGAGAGAGAGAGAGAGAGAGAGAGGGGGGGGGGGGGGGGGGGGGGAACTTGCATATCCCAAATGGTCAACGGGGAGCGGCATAACCGCCCCGGCTTGGAGGCTCTCGATCATGGGATCGAGCCTCGGGGGAGGTGGAAAAATATATATGTAGTTCTCTACATATATATATATTTCCTTTTTCAAAAGAGAGAGAGAGAGAGAGAGAGAGAGAGAGATGTCGAATTCTATCAATTGTTAGACTAAAGTAAAGTACATAATAACTTTTAACACTGCCCTTTACGGTAGAGCATGTGAAACATGTCCAGCTTGTTTAATAAATCGGAAAAAGAACACTAGTATAGTTAAAAAGACAAGTCACAAAATCAACATCAACAGTCATTATCATAAGCAGAAAATAACATCAGTAGAGTCACCATCATACGTAAAAACAACATCAATAGACAAAAGTATCAAGGTTTTAAGAAACTGCCCGAACCACCAAAACTACCAAAACTGACCAAAAAAAACCGCTGAAATGCATAGGAAGGGTTCAGAATCGATAATGAACCACAATTTTCAAACTTGGATATAGCAAAGGTCGAGACATGAACCAAGACAGAGCAACAAGAGTAGACAAAGTTCAAACGCACCACTGAAATCAAACATGGGTACACAAGAATGCAGGACCAGAAAAAGCAAAGATCGACGCATGATGATTGACATTTCAATTGTTAGACTAAAGTAAAGTACATAATAACTTTTAACACTGCCCCTTACAGTAGAGCATGTGAAACATGTCCAGCTTGTTTAATAAATGAAACATGTCCAGCTTGTTTAATAAATCGGAACAAGAACACTAGTATAGCTAAAAAGACAAAAGTCACAAAATCAACAGTCATTATCATAAGCAGAAAATAACATCAGTAGAGTCACCATCATACGTAAAAACAACATCAATAGACAAAAGTATCAAGGTTTTAAGAAACTGCCCGAACCACCAAAACTACAAAAAAAAACTGCTGATATGCTATAGGAAGGGTCCAGAATCTATAATGAACGACAATTTTCAACCTTGGATATAGCAAAGGTCGAGACATGAACCAAGACAGAGCAACAAGAGTAGGCAAAGTTCAAACGCACCACTGAAATAGCAAACATTGGTACACAAGGATGCAGGACTAGAAAAAGCAAAGATCGACGCATGATGATTGACAACCAAAAATATCAGGGTAGAGTCCGTCAGATCAAAAATAAGAATGCAGTTAGTAATAAACAGATAGAGATTGATACAAAATACATGGCCAATTCCGCACCCCCCCCCCACCCCCCACCCGCCCCCCCCCCCCCCCCCCCACCCCCCACACACAAAAAATGGATAGGAAAAACATAAACAACTTGGGCATAAGTGCTTTCTGCCAATCTTGTGAGGGTTTAGATAGCACTAGGGTTTCAGGGTCTTTTTTCGAAATCTAGGGATTTGGAAAGGTTAGCAACTAGGTTCTTTTCTGGGATGTACTGTTTGGGCAGGTTCGCCAAAAGATGACCAAGATTTTGGATCTTCTGAGCTTGAATTTGGATAGTAGGTGACCATTGGGTTATGGATTATGACCAATTGACCATTATATTAGGACGACTTAGTGATAGCTAGGGATTTTGGAGAGGGTTAGGGTTAGGAATAGGGTTTGGCGAAGATGGGTTTGTGGAAGAAGATGAGAGTAGGGATGGTAATAAGGTAAGGGCTCTTTTAGGAAATAGGATTAAGATTAGGCTTTTGAAGAATGGATTTTAGGGAAGGAGATAGGCTTAGGAATTAGAATTTTGGTAGGATTTGGTCATTGGAATGGGTTAGGGTTTTAGATAGGGTTTTATTTTTGTGGGAATTTTACTTTTAGTACAAGGTAGAGAGTTGGACTGCATATATATAACATTAGGGTTCTGAAAAACTACATTGTTATAACTAATTGATGTTGGTTTGAGCACACACGCACACATATATAATATAAGGAGAACCTTTTTCGTACAAATCTATCCAAATTGCCCTAAAGTAAACTACATAATCACCAATTCTAACATTGCAAACAAATTAAGATGGTAATATAAATGGCTACCTAGATCAGGACTTCATTTGGCTCTACTTATTTTGCCACATACATAATTAGCCTTCGTACATCTTTGTACCTTCTCATGTAAATTATATGACAAACTGCTCAAATCTTTTTACCACTTACAATCCGTGTTCAATGAACACAAAATCAAGATCGCCGATGGATGACTCTCATCAATTGTTGGAGTAAGATCTATTGTTATATCTTCTTTCTTAACATTGCATAATGTCCTTCATGTGTCTAAATTTTCTTGTAAGTAAACTTTTGTCAATTAGCAAATTAACAAATGATTTCCAAAATTGAGTTAACTTCTATCACTCTCGGTGTGTGTTAGCCCCCTTTCCCGGCACACATTGGTGCATTTCTCCTTGGCGCACTTTGGCGCACAATGGTTGCTAGTCCGGCTATTGTTTAGACTGGACCCGAGAGTTGTGAAGAGAGTGGGTTTGGTTGGGTTGGTGGAATGTGTGGCTTAGTGGGATTTGAGTGATCCAACGGTCCACATCTCAAACCTAAATTATATATATTCCAATTTCTCTCTCTCTTCTCATTATATTTTCTTTCCATTTCTCTCCCTTAGGTTTCCTCCCCCTCCGTAGGCAAGTACATCTTGCACAAGAAGAACCCTGGATTTATGCATGCTTTTAGTTCTTATATTCCTATTTATTTCTAGCTCATATTGTTGGAACCGAGCACCCCTTCATCTTTCATACTTGTTGTTCTTGTTTTTCTTGGTTGGAATTGCATGGACCTGAGTTTGGGTCTATAGGTTCACTTTTGTTTCCTTAGGGTTTGATCTCCCAAAACTGTTTCATAAAACTAATTAGCTCATAGAGTAGAGCACTATAATTTATGTAACTTTGCTTTTGGCCGTGCTTGATTTCGAGTCCAGCTTAGTTCAGTGTTGAAACTTGATTCAATACGTATACCAAAATGGCTGACTAGAGAAGAACTGTTCTGTGAAGAGTATGCAAGATGACCCATGTGGCATAGAAATACGTATGTTTCACTTTGGACGCATTGGTGTGTTGTCCCAATTCTTCGTGCATACTAATCATACTATACTCGGTCTCCTAGCAAAAGTGCGTCAGTCACACTCCTTGAGTCAGTGGCGCACTTTCGAGAGGAAACTCAGTTGGCGCACTTTGTGCGTATTTAATCAAGTTCTCCCTGAAAAACCAAAAGAAAATGTGCCGCAGTCAGTCAGCGCACTTTCTTCGCGTTTGGCAATCTGGCGCATTTTTTTATGTTTCATCAACGACACACTTTTCTTATGTTGGTCTGCTCGCGCATTTTCTTTCCTCTTTGTTTCCTTAGGGACGAAGCTTTTGATTGGTTTGTCAATTTTTGTGTTATTGATTTGTGTGTTCCTCGACTGACGAGTTTCTCGACTGTCGAGCTTGATCTCAAATTGTGTACTTTTGTCTTTTAGCTAGCTGCTCGCGCACTTTCTTTGAAAGCACGCATTATTTCTTGTCCGTGCACTTTTGTCAAGTACGCCGTATTGGTTAACTTGACAAAGTGTGCCACCAACTTTGTAGCTCGCGCACTTTCTTGCGAAAGTACGCCAACCTTGTTTCTGTGAGTTTATGTGCCAACCTTGTTTTGTGAGTTTGTACGCCAATCTTGTTTCTGTAACTTTGTACGCCAACCTTGTTTCTGTGAGTTTGTGCGCTGACCTTCATGCGCATGTTATCCTTAGTGATCCCATGCGCGCACGTAGTATTTTCATTATGTGTTCACTTATCCTATTTGGAATGTTCTTATCATCCTCTATATTGTTGATCCTGGTATTGCTTGTGTTATGATTCTAAGAAAGAATGGACTTAGAAACCAAACCTCATGCTAGACATGACCATGTGCTAAGATTGGCTTCATATATGGCATGAATATGTGTTTAACTTGAGTTTTTCTCGGTGAACCAGACTAAGTGAATAGTGACTAACCAGCTATGTGCATGACATAAACTTTGTGTTATAATGTGATCAAGATTCATGTGACCCAATGATAATTGGTAATTGGACTCGAATATTGTATTCGTGCTAATACGATTATTCACTGATAAGTTTCTGATCTAATGTGCACTGAGATACGACATATCGTGTTACGTGTTAAAGTGATTATATTTGGGATGTGCATCGAGAATGCCTTCAAATTCCTGAACGTGTGATACTATAAATATACTATTTTTTCCAGCACGGACATGATATGCGAGTCAAGTACCAAAGCGTGGCTAGAATATTGATTTATTGAATGTTGTATATACGCTTGAACTTCCATGGATTCGTATCTAGTATGCCCGTACTTTGTACGACATCTTAAGAAAATTTTTTATGTGGCCATGCCTTGAGATTTTTGAACACAATATAGGGTTAATTAAGCAATTAAAAGTGGTAGTAACATGGGAAGAAAACGGTATACCGAGATCATGCCAACGAAGCTTTCCACATCTAGTGCACTGTGGGCTGGCCACCACTGATATTGTATATCATGTCTTAGTGGAGTGCAGTATCTGACATATTATATATGTCGAGCCACTGTTTCACTATAGGAACATTGAAACCGCTAATACCGTGTTTTTAGCGCAGTGGTCCTACGAAAAACTGGTGCAGCTCATGAAATACCTGTATATTCATCTATTGGCTAGGTTAGCTCATGTTCGACAATAGCGTGATTTGAGGATACCTATTATGCATTATTCTGAGATAACCTCAGACTCCACAAATAGCAAGCCGCACAAATGTTTGGCCGATTTTATTAATTGGACTTGATTTGGTTTGTATTATTCTGTTAGTAGCCTAGAAAAATGAACTATCATTGTGTGATGGATTCAACCATTGTCCTTGTTTGGTTTTAGGGTTGGGACTTATGCTAGGATATGCCATGGACCTACGCTACGACGCAGAACTATTATATATAATATATTTTATTGTTTTGTTCTTCTTTTCGTGCTTTCTTTATGGTACTTGCTATTTGGGGTCTAACCCCACTGGTTTTGCATGACCAGGTTTCGAGTCAGCACCCGAGAATCCAGCGTACGTTCCCCCGACTAATGGCGCGTACCAGGAACATGTCCGCCGAGGATAACGAGTGGGTTCCTTTATTCACTGCTCGTCTTTTCTAAACTATATTCTTTGGAACGTTTAGCCAACTAGCACATGTTAGCCGGCAAATCTAGACACTAGTTCCTTACATGACTGTATATATTCAGACTGCAGCTGCCTCACTGTCATGTATATCTTGATCTTGCATCTGGCACATCATTCTGTGTCGCCAGATCTCTAAAGAACATTCTGATGCGGCATTTGTGACGTCTTATTGCTTATTCTGAAGTGTTCTATATTATTGTTTCTTGTTTGAATGATTGAGACAGGAAAGTTCTTGACCCTAGGAGACTTGATTGTAGCATGCACCCCCTTGTCTAGTTACAGCCGTGATGGTCGTACGACGTATAGTACCTTGTACGGGGTAGCTGGCCATGTCCGTCTCCGTATTTTGGTACTGGAGCATGACAGTATGAATTTCAGAAACTGGTCTCCAGGAGGAGGATTGACCATGAAGGTCTCTATATCTTTGAAGATGGAACCGAAGTAAGAAAACAAATTCAAAGTACATGTTTGAATTATATTTCTATTGATAATAATGTTATATTATAGCATTATAGATTAGGACATCCAAAATTTATTGCTTAAAGCACTTATTTCCAAATTTATTTACAAATAACGGTCCATCTTCATTTCAACGTAAGTTTTGTGAATTTGTCAAACACCATCGATGATGTTCTTTTTTCCCCCAAAACCATATCAAGCATCAAAAATCTTTACTTTAATTCATAGTGATGTATGGTGACCTTCTAGGATTTCAACAAGTTCGAAAAAAAAAGTTTGTTACTTCCATTGACGATCACACAAAAGTTGGGTATATTTGCTAAGGGACAAGTCGGACATCGAAAAAGTTTTCAAATTTTTTTTGACAAAATGGTGGAAACATTTTAAGAAATAATAATAATAAATCAAGACAATGGCAAATAATATTTTAAAAATCTTTAGGCGAATTTTTCTTAGAAAATAGTATGGCACATCAAAGTTCTTGTAATGACACACCCCAACAAAATGGAGTAGCTGAGAGAAAAAACAAACACATTTTAGAAGTTGCTAGGGCCCTGAAGTTCACTAATACAATTCCTAAGTATTTATATAATGTCAATGTCAAAACTTCGAATGAACTAATTTTTTCATAAATACAGAGCCTAGTGTTTTAACTAATGCAAATTCAGGTTCAAGTTCTATGAAGTCATCTCATAATCTTACTAGCTCAAACAATAGGACACAAATGGGTATCCGCCAACTTCTTGTCTACTCCCAAAGGAAGCAAATTCGAGATGATGAGACCCACACTCCTCAACATTATTAAGAATCCGGGTCAGAATTCTTCTGAATCTTCAGGTAACTTCCAAATAGATCAAATTCAAGTAACGGATTCTAATTCTAAGTCAAATCAATCCGAGTCTAGTTTTTTTACCTTAATGTTCCTATTGCTAATCGAAAGGGTGTCAAATCTTGTACCAAACATCCCATGTCAAACTTTGTCTCTTACAAAAATTTGTTTCCTTAGTTTTTTGGCCTTTACTTCCCAATTGTCTTGTGTGAAATTTCTAATGAATGTACACGATGCACTAGGGGTTCATAAGTGAAAGGAGGATATTCTTGAGGAGATGACTCTTGAAAAAAAAACATGGAAAATAGTAGATCTTGTAGAGGAGAAGATAGTTGGATGCAAATGGGTGTTCACGATCAAGTACAAGTCAGATAGTTGTCACTGGAAAGATACAAGGCTCGTTTGGTTACTAAAGGTTTTCACTCAAATATATCATATAGATTATATGTAGCAAAGCTAAACACAGTCAGAGAACTCTTGTCAATTGCAACCAACATTGACGGGCCTTTGTTACCTCTATAACAGCTGGATGTAAAGAATGCATTTCTTAATAGAGACATATAAGAAGATGTTTACATGGATCCACACCATGATTTGATAAAAAGATTAGGTCGAAGGTTTGTAGACAGAAGAAATCTTTGTATGGATTAAAACAGACACCAAGGTTCTAGTTCAAAAAGTTCATACATTCAGTGAAGATCCAAAGCTATGTACAGGGGCAAATCGATCACACTGTTTACAAAAGCTTCATCCAATGGAAAGATAGCTATGTGGACAACATTATTCTGACAAGAGATGATTTAGGTGAGATGGAATGACTGAAACTGTATCTTGCCTCATATTTTAAAATTAAAGGCATGGATTCATTAAGGTACTTTCATGGAATTGCAGTAGCTCGATCAAAGAAAGGAATATCAGTATCACAAATGAAGTATGTTACGCATCTTTACAAAGCAACTGGAATGAGTGGATGTCGCCCTGCAGATACTCTAATTAATCCAAATCAAAACCTTGAAAATTCCAAAGGTAAATCCAGTGGATACATTACGTTACCAAAAGCTCAATAAAAAGTCGATCTACTTGTCACACACACGACCTGATATTTCGTTTGCAGTAAGCCTTTTAAGTCAGTTTATGCTTTCTTCTCATGAAGAACACCTTAAAACTGTATACCAAATTTTAATATATTTGAAAAAGCACTCCACGAAAGGGTCGATTTTTCAAAAAGAATGAACAACGAAGTATTGGGACATATACAGATGCAGACTGGGTGGATTCACTTAGAGATAGAAAATCAACATCAGAATATTGTACTTTTGTGTGGATAAACTTAGTGACCTGAAGAAGCAAAAAAAAAGTGTAGTTGTCGGATGTAGTGCATAAGCAAAATACATATCGATAGCTTATGGAGTGTGTGTATTATTGTGGCTAAAAGAGATTTTAAAGGAGCTAAACAGAGATGTAACCATGTCTATGACGTTGTACTGTGACAACAAGGCAGCGATTAGCACTGCACATAATGCAGTCCAACGTGGCAGAACAAAACATGTTAAAGTTGACAGACACTTTATAAAGAAGAAACTCGAAGCAGAAGCTATTTGTATGTCATTCGTACCAACAACGCAATAGATAGTTGATATTCTCACAAAGTGATAATTCAAACTTAGTTACGAGTTTCACGTCAAAAGTTGGGCATAGTAGATATTTACGCACCAACTTGAGGGGGAGTGTCATATAGATTGAATAGTTTCATATATTTTTATGTTTATGTTACTTTTTTGTTGCAACAAAATAACAGAATTTGTTATTATTGTAACATAATATGTTTCAACAGAATCAAGGATGTTTAAGTTTCTAGAATCAAGAGATTCAATAACAAATTTGTTATTATGTCTCCCTATATATTCTAGTTCTCTTTGATTCAATAACACGGGAAAAAACAAATTACTTTTCTAAACTTTTAGTTAGCAACTAGGTTCTTTTTTTTTCTTTTTCTTTTTTTTTTTTGGGGGGGGGTCTATTGTTTGGGCATGTTTGCCAAAAGACGACCAAGATTTTGGATTTTTTTAGCTAGGATTTTAGATAGTAGGTGACTATTAGGTTATGGATTATGACCATTAGGTTAGGGTCAGGAATAGGGTTGGGGGAGATGGGTTTGGGATAGGGATTGGGGAAGAAGATGAGAGTAGGGATAGGGATAGGAATAGGATTAGGGTTCTTTTAGGAAATAGCATTTAGGATTGGGCTGTTTTGAATAATGGGTTTTAGGGAAGGAGATAGGGTTAAGATTATGGTAGGATTTGGTAATCAGGGATGGTTCAGGGTTCTAGATAAGATTTTATTTTGGTGGAAATTTTGCTTTTAGTAGAAGGTAGAGTGCTCCGCTACATATATATAAGATTAAGGTTTTGAAAAACTACATTGTTATAATTAATTTTTGTTGCACGCATGCACGAAGGGAGAACATTTCTCATACAACTCTATTCAAACTGCACTAAAGTAGACTATGTATATAGAGAGAGAGAGAATTTACGTACAACTCTATTCAAACTGCACTAAAGTAGACTACATATCCACTATTTCTCACTCTCTTCAAACAAAATAAGATCTAATTTTTCCATGGCTACCTAGATCATGATTCCATTTGGCTTTTTCCTTATTATGCCACATACACAATTAGCCTTCCTATATCTTATTGTTTTACCTTCTCATCTAAATTATGTCCTAGACCTTAGGAAACTTGAAAGTTCCTAAGTGACATCAATTTAAGCTTCATGGTCAAATAGGGTGTGTATACCTATCTGCCAACTAGCCTTTGATGTTAGAAGAAGAAGAAGAAGAACCCACTCAACCGTAACAGGTTATTATAGTGGCATTTACTTCTCCCGTGGGATGATGCAAGTTACCTACCACTCCCTATATTTTACTGGCAACAAAAGAAAGCCTTAGGCTTCTAATTCTCATAAAATTTTGAGAATATTGGATGCCATAGAGTTTGGACAATATCATCAGAAGGGAAATAGACACCTAAAATGTGGATTTGAAGAAATGTGAAAAGACCTTTTACCTAGGGAAGAAAAAGTTGATGTTTCCTTCAGCATCAAGATTTGATTGAATTGTAGACTTACTTAAGGCACTATGTCAAATATTCATTTATAGGTAATAGAAGATATGAAGTTGGAGATTCCAGCTACATGTACCATCAAGGGGGTTCATAGTTATATACTCCTCAGGAAATTAAGTCCTCAATATTTTGGAAATTGCATATTCAGTTCTGTTGAACTTTGGTATAAAACCAGCTTCCTATTTACAAGCCCCCCCCCCCCCCCCCCCCCCCCCAACACACCCACCCACCCACCCCACCACCCAAAAAAAAACTATGCAGGCTTAACTGTTTAAGTTGCAAGAGCCATCCTTTGTTTTTCTTCTCTGCTACTTCCTAAACAACTCTATAAGGTGGTTCCTTCATTGTTGATGATTTCATTCCCTTTTCAAATTAATAAAGAGGACATCCAAGTCTCACAAGGCTCCAAGTAACTGGTCATGACCTTTGAGAACAACCTCAAATGAATGAACGAACAAAAGAATTAGTTAGAAGAGATTGTTCTTTCCTTTTTACATATGCCAGATGCAATTCCTCTTGCAAAAACAAATAAAGCAGCATTAGGTGTTCAGTTCTCTCTCTTATCTTTTACTAATATACAAAAGAAAATACAATAGTGTGTCAGTCACATCATCCCAATAGAATGTCTGTTGTTTTCCTGATAATCTCCCGATCCGGGTTTTTTTTTTCTTGATAATCTCCAGTCCCGTCTTGAACATGATTTCAAATTCAAACTTAAGCTTTTCCAGTTTGTCTTTCTATGTCATTTTTCTAGGTATTGTGATTCAGGTAGTTGGCCCCACAGTTATTGCTAACTGTATTAGTCAACTTTGATGTTCAGTTTCAAATTCTCAATGTATGAAACTGAATGTGTGATCCATCCTATATACACTAAGGACACCTGCACATACACTGAAAGATGTGTCAAGCCATGTATTAGTCCAACTTTGATCACTTAATGAAATTCCAGTTTTGAGATACTTAGATATTATCTCAGTTACGGGTATATTTATTTCACTGGTTAGATTTCCTAGAGAGAGTAATAACACATTGCCAGCGCTAAAATTCATATCAGGACACAAGACTTCATATTTTCTTTGAACATCCAGCTCAAATAAGTTGCTAATTGCTATTTTGCTCAGTTATCTATCAGCACAATCTTTATATGCTAAAGTTCTGTTCTTCTAACAAGAGCAGCAGAGTGGCCATTAGATCATGCTTCATATTAACAAAAATCTAGCTCAGGCATTTCAGACTCACTTCTTCAACATCTCATGGGTACTCCTTCCTTCGTACATGCATGTACCATGAGAATAAGAAGGTCAAAGTCAACATTTAGACACTTCTTCAAATGTCTCGTGAGTTTTATCTTCCTTATTTCATATCATGAGAAGAAGAAAGACTTTTAACAAAGATTGCTCTATGATGTTTGCTCACACACATTACTTTCCGCATCTACTCATGAAATTGTGCGAAGTGAAACATCAATAGTTATGCAGGACGGTAATAGCAAATCACCACATTTCATTGATTGCTAGTATCAAACTTGTTTGGGTTTTTAATATAAGTCACTTAAATATTTCATTTAGAGTCGGGCATCCCAAATCTTCTTAATTGTGGAGAAGTTCCCCAAATCCCAAACACTTGAGTTAAGATCTCTCTAATCAACTTAACTTGTCTTATAAGGAATATTCCGTCAACTTTAGCAAAATTATTTGTTTGACCATTTTGTCGTTGTTTTCCTTTTCCCTCCTTGTCCCAAATAATGGGTTCTCTTGAGCTCATGGTAGGCAATTCTTATTGAGCTCACAGTTGACTGTGTGTTCATTGGTTCTTATTGATTTAACTCATGGTAGGTAATTAATAGGTCCATGGGTAGCTAATGTTTTCTTCTTGGTTTCATAGGTTCCTCTTGCACTCGTGATAGACTATGAGATCATGGGTTCTTCTAGAGCTCACGTGGCAACATGTCCATGGGTAGGCAATGAGTTCTTCTCGGGTTCATGTGTTCCTCTTAAACTCATCATGATACGCAAAGGAGGCTCATGGGTTCTTCTTGAGCTCATGATAGAGAAAGGACAATGGGAGGGAAGAGGAAGGATAAATAGTAGTTTCACACCATTAATCTCATGGGTACTCTTCTGACTAGCGTAAAATCTCAAATATGTATCCAAGTGATGTCGAGTAGTTACAGACAGGCAAACTTGGTAAACTTTCACCAATTATCATCATTACAATAAAATACCAAGATCGAGCACAATCCACTTAATCAAAGTTACAGTTCTCTTGTGACCCCCTACACCAGCTGTTAAAATTAGGTCTGCTTGCAAGGATAAATCCAAGGTATCCCTACAATCCAAATAGATCAAGAGAACACATGAAAAAAAACTCACTATCCCTCCCAATAAATACAAATTGCAGTCACCAATCCAAAATTATCCGAAAGAGTTGCCAATCCCATGACAATATCGTCTTCTTTCTATCGACCTTTGTAAAATGACACTGACAATCAAGAACTTGTTATCTTGCCACTGTGACTTTTTTCGATCTTCAAGATTAATTGATGCCCTTTTTTATTGCTCTCCAGTAATGTGAAGCTTAAAGCCATTGTACCTCCACTGTAAGGGATGTTCAACCCCAATGGGAACTCAATACTGGAGGGCAATAAAAACTCACTATCACATCCATGCGGCTTTATTGTCGATCTTCAAGATTAAGTGATGCCCTTTTTTACTGCTCATCAGTATAAATGCGAAGCTTATGGCCGTGAGACATCCAAAGTAAGGGTTGTTCAACCCCAACAGGAACTCAATACTGGATGGCAATAAAAACTCACTAACACATCCACGACGGTTTTATTGCCGATCTTCAAGATTAAGTGATGCCCTTTTTTATTGCTTTTCAGTATAAATCTGAAGCTTATGGCCGTAATACGTCCACTGTAAGGGTTGTTCAACCCCAAGGGAAACTCAATACTTCTCCTAATAGGACAACATATCTAATGTAGCTTAATAAACATACTATTTGTGGGTAAACACATCCGCCTAGCTACTATGAATAGATATGTGTATATACCTGGAAAGCTTGTTGTAGTTTGATAGGAAAGAGATCATACTAAATATTCAATCAAACATGTGATATATCATGTGAATCTGATTCTAAATTGACGCTGAATTAGGATTTCTAGTCCAGTCGTGAGTGGATTACTCCGATCTCACTCGTGTTGGGGACTTTGGGTTGTTGTTCATGGACCCCTTCTGAGATGGATCTGCCCTATCTCGTTTTTGATAAGCTAATCAACAGTTGGTCCATCTTCTGAGATGGGTCTGCTTGGCAACGGTGTTTTCACAGGTTTTGGGATGTTTTTGAGCCGACCTTTATGAAGTGTTTAAAAAAAAACTATGCTTGGTAAAAACATTTGAGGCACTGGTTTTGGTCGGTTCAAAAATCTCTCAAAACTGGTATAGTGTAATTTTGGGTGTCTTTAAAAACCCCCAAAATCGGTAGGTTTTGAAGGATTTTATTATTTTATTCTATTTATATTCTCACCAAAAAAATATAATTATAACTACTAATACCCTACCTATTTTCCCTTTCTCATATTTATTTCTCTTTTATTTTCTCCAAACTACGACTATTTCCTCCGATGAGTTTTTAAAATCTTGTTTTTCTAGCCTCTCATATCTTTATCCACCATGCGATCATTCATTTAAAACCTTAATCCATCTAGATTACTGATTTCACGGCAAATTCATCTAGATTGTTATAAACTCATCTAGAAGTATATATTTTTTATATTCTCTTCATTTTTTATGTTTTATATATAGACATATAGATAATTTTATTCTTGTAAAAAAACTTCAGAATCGTTTGTTAATGAATTATCAAGCATGGGTAGGACTGGTTTAAAAATCGATACTTAAAACCACCCAAAACCGGACCCCTCATAACCGCTCATAACATATACTCTAAAAACACATCATAACCGCTATCCCAATAATCGCCAAACAGACCCTGAGTGTTCGCTCACTTAAAAAAATTAAAACAAGTTGATTTCCTAATCAAACATTCCTGCAAAAAAGAGTATTTTGTTTTCT
Organism: Iris macrosiphon; assembly: GCA_036927795.1. Classification (NCBI taxonomy): domain Eukaryota; kingdom Viridiplantae; phylum Streptophyta; class Magnoliopsida; order Asparagales; family Iridaceae; genus Iris; species Iris macrosiphon. The sequence goes on from JAYESA010000019.1 coordinate 56,601,641, forward strand.
CATCTTCCCTTAATCCTTCTTTTGGGCATCTATCTTACTAACTTCATAAAATAAGCAAGGAGACTCCAAAAGTTGGTGTAGTGTCCGTGCAGCGTCAATGTGTTTGTATCTGTCATGCCGCAATGGTGTCCGTGCAATCGTGCAGTAATCGTCTCGTGTCGCACTGGTTTCATACAACTAGCCAACTAGGGCACTCCAAAATAGCTCATTAGTGTGTAGACGCTGGATTTTATACCAGTTTAGAGTTTAAGTCCTAACATGTCCAATTGGAAAGTTTGGACCCTGGATTTTAATTTTTTTTATTTTTTTACATTATACCCTCCCTCTCATGCATAGCAATGATACTTCACTGTATAGACTATGGAGGGTATAATGGAAAAAAAAACAGGGCCTAAACTTTTCGATTGGACATATCAGAACTTAAACTCTAAACTGGTATAAACTTCAGGGTCTAAACACTAATTAGCTCAAAAAAAGGGCTAATTAGAGTTTAGACCTTTGATTTTATACCAACTTGGAGTTTAGGTCCAATTAGAAAGTTTAGATCCAGATTATTATTATTTATTTTATTTTTCCTACCCTCTCTGCCATGCTTGAGAATGAAACTTTCATATATAGACGAGAGAGGGTATAATAAATAATAATAATAATAATAAAATAATAGAAAGCAGGATCTAAATTTTCTAATTGGACATGTCAGAACTTAAACTCTAAACTGGTATAAAATTCAGGATTTAAACACTAATTAGCAAAAGAAAAAAAAAAATCAATGCCGAAAGTGTCAGAAGATCAAGAAGATATATATATATATATATATATATATATATATATATATATATATATATATATATATAGAGAGAGAGAGAGAGAGAGAGAGAGAGAGAGAGAGAGAGAGAGAGATCTCATTTACCTAAATGGTGCTTGGTCCTCTCGAGGAGGGACTTGCGGTACCTGGCGAGCACGCTGGCCATGTAGGCCTCCCTCTCCCCGGTGACCTCGTCGTCGTCCTCCGGCTCCTTCACCGCGAAGCACATCGTGTGCACGTTCCTCCCCATAACCACCTCCCGAGAACGACTCTTCCCGTTCGAACCGTCCGCTGCCGCAGGCAGATCCGCCGGGACCTCCGTCGGATCGAGCTCCTCCGGCAGCGGCTCCGCCTTCTCGATCGGATCCATCGTCGCCGATCCGTTCACAACGCTCCCGACCATGGCCGATTTGATTCTCTCCGTATATGTATGAGTGGCGATCAAATGGTTCCCGCCAAACTAGGGTTTTTCGACGCGGAAAAGGTCAGAAATCGAGAAAAAAGAGTGTAAACTTACGGAGAAAATGGACATCAATGATGGATCTGCCACAAATTCTAGAGAGAAAGAGTACCTCTGCGAAAGCCTCGCGTTGTAGAGGGAGAGAGAGGAGGCGGCGGGAATGGGGAGAGAGAGAGGAATGGCTCGAGCTGAGAGTTACGTTTAAATAGCTCTCTTTCAGTTTCAGGCCGCAGTGGCAGTCACGGGAGCAGAGATTTTTTTTCGGGGATATGCATATGAGTTCTCTAAACTTTCCTTAATTTTATGCAAGTCCCACAAATCATGGGGCCCCCAGGCAATGTTTTAAAAACCGGACCCATCATTGAACCGAAATTTTTTGGTACAGATCTGACCGGGGTTCAACCAGGTTCAACCAAGATTCAACCGGGTTTCAAATAGACCCTTTACGAGAACCAAATCTTATAAGATATCCATATTTACTTCTTCATTTGGTTCTGAATATGTATGGTTTTATTTGGTTTTAAAACTATAAGGTCTCTCAAAACCAAACCGAGTACCAAATGGTCCAAATCTCACGTGATTAACTTTTTGAGTTTTTTTAAAATCAGAATTGGTCGTTTCAATCATGAACCGATTCGGCCGGTTCACCGGTTAAACCCCGGTTAAGAAAAAATCGTCGGTTCTTTAAAATATCAGTTCAAGTCAGACTAGACTGATTTTTTGGTCCGACCCGGTTCAACCACTGGTTCGGTCCGGTTTTGACAACGATGCTCCCAGGTACTAAAGAAAATATTTTAGTTGTGTATCTGTTTTATGTAACTTCCGTTTTGATTGTGATTGTATGTATACAACGATCTTGGACGTGTTTGTTAAAAGATAAAGTTAGTTACAAATTTCAAGTTCAGGCTTACCAGTTCAAACCTCCAACTCATCCACTTCAATAATCATGGATAAAGATAATATCCCTTGATTATATTCTTGTTATTTTGGTTATTCTGTTTCTATTTATTGTTACTATCTTCTTCTATAAATAAGAAGGTCACTCATGTAATCGATGTTGTGAGATTTCTACCCACCTCCATATTATGATATTTATAAACCCCATCACCCAAAATTAGGCCTACTTTGCTTAGATAGTGAAATTAGGGCTAGTTTGAACCAATTAGAATTTAGAATACGGCATTTGATTTAACTGTACACTATTTTATCGCGTAGCGCACCTTACCGTTGCTTCGTTAATTGGAGAACTTCACTAGCCATTGCCTATCGACAAACTTCACAACCTCATCCTAAACGTGCTCGCCTACCTTTCTGACCTTCAAGTAACTTATAATATTACTTTTTTGTGCTACATTTTAGTCGCACAATAAATATCGCGGACGTTATTTCTTAATTCTAAATAAATTCCAACTTTGTACCCTTGTGCGTCCCAATCGAAATTGGAGACACAATCTTGACCGTTTCATGCAACCCGAATTTTATTAATATTCTACACTGTACCCTCTACGTCTCTGACACTTGTGTCCCACCTAATTTTAATCCCATGTACTCCTAATTAATTTTAGAACACCTTGCGCGGTATTTTTAATTAATTAAAATCCAATTATCGTCTTTGTGCAATTTTTTAATTATTGGGCATTTTTATGCAAAAGTGCATTTAGGTATCCCCACCATTGGGCAATTCATGAAGAAATCCAATTTTCTCCTTCATAGGAATTTTTTCCATAATTTTCTGAATGTGCAAACGCGCAACATCACCCCTCTTATTTCAATCCAATCCTTGCATTTAAACCATATAAATCCTAGCCCTTCAAACAACCTCATGCAAGCCCAAGGCCCAACCCAAGAGGGGTTGACCAGTCAAACCTATTTTAGGTCAACACCAATATCACATATAAATATCCTTTTCCTATTCTTTTCTCCAAAACCCAAAAAAAAAACCAACCCATCCCTAGCTGAATTCACCTCTCCTCCTATTCATCTCCTCCATCCCTTCCCTGCAGCCCAGCCGACCGGAGACTCCTCCACCAACCCGCCACCTCGCCAACCCCTCGCCGGAGTTGCCCCAGCCGCCGGACCCCTCACCATGGCCTCCTCCCATTCATCTTCTTCCTCCCCCTCTTCCCTGCCCTTCCGCCGGCCAGAGTCGACCTCGACGGAGCAACCACATCCGTGCAAGCACAGTCACCACCCTGCACTCCTCCACGACGGTCGACCGCCTATGGACCCGAAGCCCGACATGGTCGCGTGCATCCTGTACGCGAGGAATTGATCGCGAACTCGACCGACCAACCGTCCCCGGCGTGTGCGAACCCAACGCCGAGATACCCGCCGGAGCAACCAACTGCGCGACCGCTCGACCCAACAAAGGGAGGATATCCCAGTCGACAGGGACCATTCCCGACCGCCGCAATGGCCGAACGACTCGTCGAGGCGCACCAGATGTCGAACGTCGACGGAAATTCATCAACCCTGCTAGAGCACCGCACGTGCAAGCGAGACGACGCCACCGCCTTTGTACACTGTCCCCAGAACCGTCGGCTTCACCGAACCCAGCGTCCCGATATCCCCTCGACCACCCTGGCCTTTTCCCGCTTCCTTGTATAAGAACAGAAGAAACAACACACGGGACTAGAGGAGGAAACAAACACATGCATGCACGTGGTGTTGTTGCTTCCTCAAGTAAAGAAGAGCAGGCACTGGAAGGGACTTACTAAGTAAGAAAAGTAAAGCTGCAACTATAGTCTACTTTAAAGGAATAAGATTCACTTTGGTCCTCAAACAATTCGATTCTTTAACCTTGGAGACTTTTGGATATATTTCCACGCCATAAACCTCGGAGTCTTGTCTACAACTCAGGATATTGGATCTGTTCTGCGCGACCTCTGGAGCAGGTTATTGGTACATCGCAGCCTTCTTGCCAGGCAAGTATACCTTTCCATTGTACTGTTATTCATATTCTATATGTTGCATGCATCCTTATTTTCTATCTTTAGTTCATATATTTTAACTGTTATATAAAATGTGCGCGACGGTGTCGTCGCGGTATATTTTTATTTATGTATTTGCATTGACCTTGTTTATGAGACTACCCCATTATCATGTAGCATCTTTAGGTTCATTGGCCGTGACACAGTTGTTACACGAGTTGTGAGTCTCATATAGATCACGGACTGGCGTGCAGGGTTGGCCTCATGTACGTGTGGGCCGTGCGTTAGGAATAACTGCTGTTAGAAACTTTGTATGCTAGTAGACTTAGCAGTTATTAGAGGTCTATGGACATAGCCTATTGTAGTACGGTGGTCCAATCCCTGTCCTTGTTTGGTTGCAGGATTGGGCTAGGGTACTAAGGATAGGCTATGAACCAAATCGTGTCATGAATGTGACATGTTTAGAGCATGCGGTGGGAAAAACAACAAGTACCGCATTTGGGCTCCTTTGTACTTTTCCTTTTGTAACCCAGAAGCTCCGCTGGAGATATGGGCGGTGATGACCCCTATACTACTTGGCGGCCTCTGCCGTTCAAAAGACGACATGCTTTGAGGCCCCTGATTCTCCGAGAGAGTCATGCCAATCCCATTTATGGCCATATAGTCCACTTGTTAGAACGTTGTTCTCAAACTGCATTCACATAGATGGTTAGGCGACCCATTGGATATTTATTTCAGTACTTTATTGGCATGTGTTTTATGTATCTTGTTACGTCCCTCTGAGGACCTGGCCCCTTCCAGGTGTATTTGTTCTTGAGTATTCGCAGGAGCGCAGATTCGGATGGTTACCTATGTTTGAGGAGGTCTTCTCTTCGAGCCATGATTGATAGCTGGTATTCTTATATTGTATTTGTTGTGGTGTACTTATATTGTAATTGCTCTTATATTCTAGTTGGCAGTGGATTTGTTTCCATCCAACTATTATCTTTAGATACTTTGTGTCGAGATCTAGTTTCATAGATATTGGTTATTTATTTATATTTGATTTTCGTGGATGAGATCTAGATTATACCCTGTGACTTATGGTAGATTTATACCACTTGTGGATTTGATATTCATATTACAGCGTACGTATGGGTTTGGTTTCCATATATTGGAGTTGCCATATCCATGCGGCTGACATGCTTACGTGTCCTAGTCCTACGTATTTTTGGGACTGGGGCATGACATATTTTTAGTGGTGGCCCATGCAGGTCGGGAGCATATTGTCTCGGTTACGTTACTGTACCGAGCAAGCCTGCACCTAGGACTAGAGTATAGGATCTCATCCACAATTGACTATGATTCATCTTCCTCCTATCTGTTCTATTTGAACAATTGTATCATGCTTGATTCCTGTACTTCCCTAATAGTTTTTAGAGTATAGACTTCTGCTAGAATATAGGAACCCCTGTTATTAGGATGATAATTAGAGTAGCACACCTATTAAGAATACAACGAGAATATAGACACACCACTAAGTTTAGAATATCTAGTAAACCCTAGAATTCCTTATCTCTAGAATTGGTTTACCATTACCCCCTGATGTATTATGAAGACTTGAGAGTAGTATAGACACTACTAGAGTTAGTTAGAAGTTTACCATAATGTTTGACCCTAGTAATGAGGAACCAATAGAAAATCAAAATTTAATATTATGACTGAATCTAACCTTCGCAGTTAGATAAGTATTGGAGAACTATAAATTTAGATTCTTGTCTTGAGATAAACAGACAGTACCTTAGAAAGCCAAGAGCAATGCATAGAATATTTTCCTAATCATACCTCAAACACACAGACTAGCATATCCCTTCCCTTAGAAAACCATGATGCTACCTAGAGCCCCTATTTTAATTTCATATGTTGATCCTCTGCGACCTTAACGTTCGTTAATTGCGCGATGACTAAATTGTCTTCTTCTTTTCTTCATCTTTCAACTCGTGCCACCTGACACCTCTGATTATACACCAAGTGATTGTATTCTATGTTAGGGTATATAGCTTGCTAGGATTTTGGTTGTTACTCTTGAATTTTGAATTATGTGATTGGTAATTAGAACTTGACAGTTTAAGATTATCCTTGTAGATTGCAACCTGATGATTATCCCTTAATTTTCAAATTGCGTAACATGTACCCTCACCTCGATTCGAGTTAGATTCCTTTCCCCTTAACGGCTAGTAACTCTTCTATTCTTACTATCGACACTTGTTCTATAAGCACTAAGACTAAGACTTAAGACGATCATGACCTATGTAATATAGGAGGATACCCTAATAGGTACTAAGACCCTTTCTCGTAGACCTTAACAGGAGCTTCTACGGTATCTTTAAGACAATTACAATAGTAGTTAAATTGTTATAAGTTAGGTAGTATACCTCACAACCTAAAATCATATAGCCTTTTGACCCATTATTGAAGTATAACTGAATGACATTAATCGCATGCTACCAAAAGACGACAGTGTTTATTCAGACAATAGAATTTAGAGGTCCTTGCCCCTATTTGGTCGACTAGCGACTTAGACAAGGAGGTTGTATGATAACTGTAGAGATTGTAGAGTCTTTATTATTGTTGCTTATTTTGTTTTTGTTTTTGTGAACTTGAATTAATTTGTACTTCCTTTCATCATCATCTAGCGTACTTATATTTGTTGTACTACCTTGACTTATGCTGCTATTATAGCCTAGTTTTGCAAGCTTACTCTTCTATCGAGCTTGATCATGATATATGTATTAGTGGGTTAACGCACTAATACATTTCAGAATCAGTGTATTACGGTCCGATCAATCATAGTGCGCTTGATTCGCCCTTCGCAATAATACTTTACGTGGATTGAGATATATAGTTGACTAGTAGACACATGTACTTGCCCTCTAGATATGTCTGAGCGGATCGTATCGGTTACATAATTGTACTAATACGAGCATGTGAATAGGAATTACCAAAATATGATTTCAATCCACAACTGCCTTGACAATTCCCATTTAAATTCTTTAAACGCCTTGATCCCGATACTTCTATTTTATTACCTCTCCCTTGAACTCTTTATTATTGATCTTCATCTTCCCTTATTTTGGAAAGACGAAACATCTTGCTTGGTATAAGTTTGATATATAGATAGTACTAGATATACCCCACAGGCCAATCGCATTGTTGGTGACTATCTTTTATAAATGATTAAGGGCATATCATAGATAATATGTTTGGTATTAAAAACTTTAAGGATTCAATAACATGATTAAATAATTTGGGGTATAGCTTTCTTAGATGCATAGCCTTAGATGATAGATGGGTAAATTCTAAGTTGGGTAGAGACCGCTATGTTCACTTGAGGGAAATTCTTTAGACTGTAGCCATGTACGATTTGATAGAGAGAACCCTACCCTATTTTAATTTCGAGGACGAAATTATCTTAAGTTGGGTAGATTGTAAACTCCCTCATCCAAAATTAGGCCTACTTTGCTTAGATAGTAAAATTAGGGCTAGTTTGAACCAATTAGAATTTAGAATACGATATTTGATTTAATTGTACAATATTTTAACGCGTAGCGCACCTTACCGTTGCTTCGTTAATTGGAGCACTTCACTAGCCATTGCCTATCGACAAACTTCACAACCTCATCCTAGACGTGCCCACCTACCTTTCTGACCTTCGTGTAACTTATAATATTGCTTTCTTGTGCTACATTTTAGTCGCACAATAAACGTCACGGACATTATTTCTTAATTCTAAATAAATTCCAACTTTGTACCCTTGTGCGTCCCAATCAAAATTGGAGACACAATCTTGACCGTTTCGTGCAACCCAAATTTTATTAATATTCTACACTGTCCCTCTACATCCCTGACACTTGTGTTCCACCTAATTTTAATCCCATATACTTCTAATTAATTTAAGAACACCGTGTGCAGTATTTTTAATTAATTAAAATCCAATTACCGCCTTTGTGCAATTTCCAATTGTTGGGCATTTTTATGCAAAAGCGCATTTAGTTATCCCCACCATTGGACAATTTATGAACAAATCCAATTTTCCCCTTCATAGGAATTTTTCCCATAATTTTCTGGATGTGCAAACGCGTAACACCGCCCCTCTTATTTTAATCCAATCCTTGCATTTAAACCATGTAAATCCTAGCCCTTCAAACATCCTCATGCAAGCCCAAGGCCCAACCCAAGAGGGGTTGACAAGTCAAACCTATTTTAGGTCAACACCAACATCACATATAAATATTTTTTTCCTATTCTTTTCTCCAAAACCCAAAAAAAAACCAACCCATCCCTAGCAGAATTTACCTCTCCTCCTATTCATCTCCTCCATCCCTTCCCTGCAGCCCAGCCGACCGGAGACTCCTCCACCAACCCGCCACCTCACCAACCCCTCGCCGGAGTTGCCCCAGCCGCTGGACCCCTCACCATGGCCTCCTATCATTCATCTTCTTCCTCCCCCTCTTCCCTGTCCTCCCGCCGGCCGGAGTCGACCTCGAAGGAGCAACCACCTCCGTGCAAGCACAGTCACCACCCTGCACTCCTCTACGACGGTCGACCGCCTATGGACCCGAAACCCGACATGGTCGCGTGCATCCTGCATGCGAGGAACTGACCGCGAACTCGACTGACCAACCGTCCCCGGCGTGTGCGAACCCAACGCCGAGATACCCGCCGGAGCAGCCAACTGTGCGACCGCTCGACCCAACAAAGGGCGGATATCCCAGTCAACAGGGACCGTTCCCGACTGCCGCAATGGCCGAACGACTCATCGAGGTGCACCAGATGTCGAACGTCGACGGACATTCATCAACCCTGCTAGAGCACCGCACGTGCAAGCGAGACGACGCCACCGCCTTTGTACACTGTCCCCAGAACCGTCGGCTTCACCGAACCCAACGTCCCGACATCCCCTCGACTACCCTGGCCTTTTCTCGCTTCCTTGTATAAGAACAGAAGAAACAACACACGGGACTAGAGGAGGAAACAAACACATGCATGCACGTGGTGCTGTTGCTTCCTCAAGTAAAGAAGAGCAGGCACTGGAAGGGGCTTACTAAGTAAGAAAAGTAAAGCTGCAACTATAGTCTACTTTAAAGGAATAAGATTCACTTTGGTCCTCAAACAATTCAATTCTTTAACCTTGGAGACTTTTGGATATATTTCCACGCCATAAACCTTGGAGTCTTGTCTACAACTCAGGATATTGGATCTGTTCTGTGCGACCTCTGGAGTAGGTTATTGGTACATCGTAGACTTCTTGCCAGGCAAGTATACCTTGTCATTGTACTATTATTCATATTCCATATGTTGCATGCATCCTTATTTTCTATCTTTAGTTCATATATTTAAACTGTTATATAAAATGTGCGCGACGGTGTCGTCGCGGTATATTTTTATTTATGTATTTGCATTGACCTTGTTTATGAGACTACCCCATTATCATGTAGCATCTTTAGGTTCATTGGCCGTGACACAGTTGTTACACGAGTTGTGAGTCTCATATAGATCACGGACTGGCATGCAGGGTTGTCCTCCTGTACGTGTGGGCCGTGCGTTAGGAATAACTGCTATTAGAAACTTTGCATGCTAGTAGACTTAGCAGTTATTAGAGGTCTATGGACATAGCCTATTGTAGTACGGTGGTCCAATCCCTGTCCTTGTTTGGTTGCAGGATTGGGCTAGGGTACTAAGGATAGGCTATGAACCAAATCGTGTCATGAATATGACATGCTTAGAGCATGGGGTGGGGAGAACAACAAGTACCGCATTTGGGCTCCTTTGTACTTTCCCTTTTGTAACCCGGAAGCTCCGCTGGAGATACGGGCGGTGATGACCCCTATACTACTTGGCGTACTCTGCCGTTCAAAATATGACATGCTTTGAGGCCCCTGATTCTCCGAGAGAGTCATGCCAATCCCATTTATGGCCAGATAGCCCACTTGTTAGAACGTTGTTCTCAAACTGCACATAGATGGTTAGGCGACCCATTTGGATATTTATTTCAGTACTTTATTAGCATGTGTTTTATGTATCTTGTTACGTCCCTCTGAGGACCTGGCCCCTTCCAGGTGTATTTGTTCTTGAGTATTCGCAGGAGCGCATATTCGGATGGTTACCTATGTTCGAGGAGGTTTTCTCTTCGAGCCATGATTGATAGCTGGTATTCTTATATTGTGTTTGTTGTGGTGTACTTATATTATAATTGCTCTTATATTCTAGTTGGTAGTGGATTTGTTTCCATCTAACTATTATCTTCAGATACTTTGTGTCGAGATCTAGTTTCATAGATATTGGTTATTTATTTATATTTGATTTTCGTGGATGAGATCTAGATTATACCCTGTGACTTATGATAGATTTATACCACTTATGGATTTAATATTCATATTACAGCGTACGTATGGGTTTGGTTTCCATATATTGGAGTTGCCATATCCATGCGGCTGGCATGCTTACGTATCCTAGTCCTACGTATTTTTGGGACTGGGGCGTGACAATATTTATATCTACTTATATATTGTGAAATTTCTACCAACATGTCATGCCTCAAAACCAGAATACTGGAAAGCGGGACTGACAAGCCCAGCTACGTATACTTAGAGCACTCTGGTACTCTGCATATATGGTGAAGCCGTAAGACATTAGGGGTCACTACTACAAACCAACAGTCAAGCCTAGGTCCAACAAACCCTAGTGTCTCAATCACAAAAACAACAGAAATAATAACAAGATGTAAGATCAGCTAAAATATAATAGTAAAGCGTCCCAAACTATAATATACAGATGATCATGATACTAGTAAACATAGAATGAATAAACTAGTCAGAATCTGAGTCATACATGATCAACCCTAGGATATGTCAATTATGCTATTGCCCATAGTCTAACTGATCAAACCAAAACATGAGCTAAATGCGTGCTCGGTGGTTAAACGCCAACAAAAAAGAATGTACATCAGAGTGAAAAAGTAAGAAAACCCACTCAAGCGGTTTGGTGCTCCTGGTGGTCACCATCCTTAGGAAAGTACGAAAGATCCTCTGGTGTCGCTACTGGATCTAGCCATACAAAACCAGTGGGGTCAGACCCCAAATAGCAAGTACCACAAAGGAAGCCAATATAGGAACTTAAACCAATAATATAAGCAATACAAATACTGAAAATAAAGCCTAAATGTAGAAGATCTCAAGATAGTAAAAGAAATATTGTAAACATGCAATGAGACATATCTTGAACTGGTAGGCAATAGAATAACAAGTGCAAAAAATAAATGGGTAATCATGTAAAGCCTAGACTAACAATCATTCATAAATTACGGCAAATCATATAAGTACGACTTGATACTTTAACTAACTAGGGTTATCACAATCCTTAATTACTAACAATTATAATGCAACATGATACTAGAGTTCCTTATGATCGCATGCCCCTGCAGTCTGTCCGGGATATCCATACGCACACACCAGCATCAGATACTACTCAAGATACTCCATAATATAGACCATTGGATACTCCACAAGATAAATATATGAATGTCATGCCCCAGTCCCAAAATATATGGGACCAGGCCACGTGGCAATGGCCAGCTGGTACGACTCCATAGGGCTTTCCAATTTAATGGACCCGACAAAGTGCACTTACGCTGTCCACGGTTAAGTGATCCAGTTAATAATCTAATTCTAACATGCAACAACTAAACTAAATCTCAATCCATGGTAAATAAATCTCAAGAATGAACAATACGTATCATCAGTCTGCAGCCCAATAATACATCTGTTTGAATAGGCCAAAAGAACAATATAGGCCTATAAATACTAGGCTATAAAAGCATAATCAAAAATGAAAAGTAGTACATGACTGTATTAGCTGAAAAATGTAAATATACCTGCAACGATGTCCACACTACACTAGATCAAGCATCATGCAAACTGTACAAATAACCTGGAAGGGAACCAGGTCCTCAGAGGGACATAACAAGATACAAAAAGTATATGCCATAATGTAAATACTGAGTAAAGTAAATCAGGGTGAACTATCCTCCTAAGTGAAAGCAATTTGAGGACAACTTAGTGCGTATGGGAAGTGTAGGCTAGACATATGCTGACGTAATTCACCAATCGTCGTGACTGGCTAGTATATGCCATATATGCCCCCCATCTTGGGGCTATTTGCATATATAATAACGTCCAATGCTCTGAAGAGCATGGTATCTGCATAAGTAATAACGTCCAACGTTCTCTAGAGAGTGGTATCTGCACAACATCCAACGCCCCGAAGAGTGTGGTATCTGCACAAGTAACGTCCAATACTCCAAAGAACGTGGTATCTGTATAAATATATACGTCTATATCACTCCGAAGAACGCTATATCTGTATAAAGGAGGTGGGTGTCCCATACGCCTACTAGTCGTCCTCCCCGCCCGATGCCAATGTACAAGTCTCAAGTACGACGTGGACATCTTGTAACTATAATGCAAGTCACTTAAAACAATACACCTACGCTAAGTACCAACACACGAGCTACTCGCACCAATGGCCAATCGAGTGCGTAAACCCGTGTCCTATCATGAACTCACTCTGTGACGTGAAATGATACGTATTAAGGCCTCAGAGTTATAATGATAACTCCGCCATTTAGGGTACGTCCACTAGACGCTAGGTCAAACACAAGTCCTAATGTCGACGCCATCGTCGACTGCACCCGAGTTATTCTCGGATTCACACAGTTATATAATATAGAGAGCATAATATATAATATTAACTTGAATTTAAACAGTATAATAAGGCAAGGTATACTTGCTTGGAAGCCAGGCGAAGATTCGAACACGAACTCGCCATGGAAGTAGTAGCGTAACAATGGAAACTGGAGCTGATATCCACGGATGTTGTCACAAATATCACCAACAGTCCCAGAATGAGTGAGATACTCAGAAAAGCATATACATACGTCCAATTTGGACATAGGGGCAAAAATATAGTTTTTGGTCAACACGGGGTCCACAAATGGGCCCCGTCTTGCACCAAAAAATATGCCAGAGACAAGGTTTGAAGTCGCAACAGTGACTTAGAGGAGGAGAAGGGGAGGGGGAGTCATGAGCTGGTGGTGGTGGCGGTCGTGGAGTAGTGGAGGTGGTGGCCGTGGAGTAGTGGAGGTGGTGGCCGGGGAAAGGCAGCATCGGCAGCAGCTTCAGCAGTATATGTCCTGATGGTTCGACCCTGGAGACCCATATCTCTTATCTCTGACCCCCGACGTCGTTAGACGTCTCTAACGGTAAAGGGAAGAACATGATAAGCTCATCCAACAAAAGAAAATCTGTTAATTATGTTTCGACACATCCTGTCTACAACGTAGACGCAATCCTTAGCCATGCCAGTGAGCTCGCTAAGGAAGAAAATAGAGGAAAGTCAGCAAGACTTGGTTGCCTAAACCTCGCATCTCTTACCCTGATGTCTCTAACGACAACAGGCAGGGTATGGTCAAATCCTCCAATGAAGGATAAGTCGTTAAGGCTGCCTCGGTACTTTCCGTCTACGTCATAGACACAACCCTTAGTTGTGCGACAATGCTGGCTAAGGGGAAGTTACCAGTAGGCTCTCGCCATAACATGTTGGGTTTGAACCAATTTTCCTTTGCGGAAAGAAGGCGGGATAAAGCCAAAGGAGTCATCCTTACCCAGATGACCAAACCAATCCGTTAATGGCACAAAGACCGACACGATAAAAGCTTAAGCGCACAAGCGCGCGGTAGCCCCCATGATCCACATACGGATTGGGCTCCCTGTGCGAAGCATAAAAGAGAACTCACACTACACTCAACACTCCTTCACAAAACACGCCCTCATGCATACAAGTAAAGCAGACGAGTCGGAGCCAGCTAACTCGAGACAACTCTCAGCATAGGATCACGTGCACAAGAAAAGGTATGTTGTGCACTTATACACGTGCCAGCGGTGCCCCAAGGGCGCGCTAAAAAAATATGCACATAAAGTAAAAGTATGTGATGTAATACCTTTCTCTCTCTTTCGTTTGCTTCTTGCCCTAGATTTATGCGATAAATCAAACCCATAAAGGTAAGGAAATCTCTGCGATGACACTAGCGCTCCATAAGAGACACCATTTTGTGATTAACTACTACCATCTAAACGCTGTCAAGTCTTCCATAAGACAATCAGCGTTCGACCGGTTATGGCCCCCGACTTCGTCAAAATAGGGTCATAAGAGACATGAGCGAGAGCCTCTCATCACCTATCTTTATATGACGCATGAAAATCCCCATGACCAAGCAAGCTCAAGATGAGGCGCATCGTCTAGATGAAGAAGTCAACAAGAATCCAACTCCCAAGTTGGATCCCTCAGAGGGGTGTATCAAAATACCCGTTCTCGAAGGAGGGCCACCCCTCCAGATGAAGAACCACCGACAGTTTCCTCCTCAGAGTTTGGGGCATATTCATCCGGGGGTAGCTCTTTCATGAATCGGATAGCATGGATTCTGATCACACAATCCTGTCATCCACCGGCTTCGACTACTACCTCATTGCCCTCGAGGTTGGTATCAACGACGTCTGTGCAATAATACAGGGAATAAAACAGATGCTAATGGGACAGAACCCTACTACCCTACCAATGACATACCCTGCCCAAGAAAGAGAGGGTAATTTAAACATGGCAACAGGCACTGGCAGTAGCCATATACCGGCCGTATCTCGACCCATGTTTATGTCACCAACAATTGCCCATACAACCGATTCTGAATCCATCCTTGCACTCATTGCCCGATTTAACTCCATAAACAATCGAGAGAAGTCAGTAAACTCGGGATAAGGCAGCCTACCCTCCTGAATGGAACGACGTTGTCTTTCCGTCCAAGTACAAGCCTCAGTCAATGATCCCTTTCGACAGGAAGAAATTTCCTCATCCATTCATGAATTACTTTGAATCCATGATGGGATACCTGCCACAAGACAATGCCTTACTCATAAAGCTATTTCTTGGAGCCTTAACTGACGTGGCATACAAATGGTTCTGCAGCCTCCCCGACAACGGTATCAAGACGTTCGACGATCTCCGAGGACTGTTTCTATCTCGGTTTTACGAAGGAGGGATGGATATGACCATGTCAACTCTCATTGATACACATCAAAAGAAGAAAAAACATAAGCGGGGTTTCATAGAACGTTTCAGGCAATTAGCTCTGAAGCTACCTCCCGGCATCTCGGAGTCCGTACTTATGGACACATGCAAGTACAACTATTTACCTATGGTAAAGTTTATTATGAGGACAACACAGTCGATCAATGGTCCGTGTTCATTCCAAACGCAAATCTGGCCAAAAAGAACATAGATAACATCCTACTACTCATCCTCACGTTACCGGGCACTGATGACAGGGGAAAGCGTCCCAAAAAATACAGTATCAACAACCCCAATCGCGGCGGTAAAGGGAAAGAGTCCCTTGCAGTAGACCTTTCCAAGAATGCCTCTTATTCTAGACAAAAAGCTCCGGACGATCAAAGACTGAGGGAAGAATATTCCTTCAATGACGATGACGTAGTCAGTATCTTTAGTATGCTGATGCAGGGCAATAAATCGAAACTGCCTGAGGTCAAGAGACCAAAAAAAATTGGTCGCACCAATAACCCAAGTTATTTTTTGTTCCATTAATATGTGCATCATCCAACCAGGGACGACTATGTACTAAAGAAAAGAATACAACAACTGTTGGATTCTCAAGCCATCACGCTCCACATGAACGAAAAATGATCACTACAAACATGGTGTCTTTGCAATTCGGTAATTTCCCAGCTCAAAAAGTCCCATGCGGCGTTATCCGAATACCAAAGGAATCGATGGAGATCGTTAATCAGTCACCCAGTCCCAATGAAGGATTGGTCCCTCTTACCACTCTGCAAGGATAAATCATGTAAGTCCACCCAGACATTTGGAGAGATTGGGAACAAGAAAGTGTTTCCCCTGCTTCTAAAGCTCCGAAGGAAAAGAAGAAAAGCAGGCCATGTCACATGGTCCTCTCCCCTAACGCAGACGAGCTATGTCCAAAGAAACTAGGTCCTGTAAGACCTATTTACGAACTTATGAGCCAGCCCAAGAAGATGTTACTACAACACCTTCCATACCCGCAATACCAGTTCTTCCTGAAAAAGATTCGTCATAGCCCACGAAGGTTAACAAGGAAAAATCAAAAGATGTTCGATTCGACAATCCCTTAAAGAAGGATCCTCCTCAAAGACTTGACAAACCATATAACTTCGATATATTGGCCGAGCTTGCCAATACACTGGCACGGCTCTCCATTTTTGAACTCCTTTGCCTCTTAAAGAAAACTCATGATGTTTTGAGTGAGGCATTATTACATGCTGACTCGTATCTGACGCAAATCAAAGAGCCAGAAGACAACCCCACGGAATGTCCTCATTGTCACAACATCATGAGAGTGATCCCCAACATTACCTTCTCATAAGAAGATATGTTGTTAAAAGACCATGACCATGACCGACCATTATACTACAAAGGCTACATTGGTTCGGTCAGGGTAGATCGTATACATATTGATCAAGGTTCATCTCTCAACATTATTCCCAGAAGTTTTCTAAAAGCCTTGAGAACCCTGATGCATGATCTATCAACAACAAATACGACGATCTAGGGATTCAACACCGGGAGGAGTCAACCCCTAGGTAAGATATGCCTCAGGTGTCAGATAGGCGACATTAAAATAGAAGTCACGTGCTATATGATCGACTCTGAAGTATCCTACAACGTCTTGCTAGGACGACCATGGATATACGAAAACCTAATAGTACCATCTACTCTACACCAATGCTTCAAATATGTAGACAGTCAGAGGGTAGTCAAGATTGAGGTTGCTGACCTCAATCCATTCAAAGTCATCGAGGGCTACTATTCTGACTCCATACTCTACGCACCGAAATACCTTGGTATGAAGCACGACCAAGTGGATAAGAGGCTGTATCCTTCTCAACCCTTGAGGGTTCGTTTGTCATCCGCATCCAAAGTCGATCTGCCAACGTCCATGGACCTCTCACAATCGACCTCTATAAATCAATTCATGGGGGCAAGCCAAGAACCCACTAGCAGCAGAGGCCAACAAAGCTGTTTAGAAGACGGAGCCTCTAGTTATCGATCTCCGTCATAAAAAGCACTATGTCTGCAATAGCAAGCCTCTGGTCATAAATCTGACCAAAGCTATGACTTAAACAAAGGCCAATATCAACCCTCTCAAAGAGGAAGAGATTATGTACTACATTAATGAAGAAGGCATGCCTTTACACTATCGCAATGTCAGTTGCTTTGCTAAGGAGTTCTTGGAGGCTCTCGATGCCCATAAACCCCTCTTTATACCGGTCGCGACAAACTCCAGGGCAGTCGCATCTTTCCATTCCTGCGAAGGGGCCTGCTTCACAATCCCGACAAGGAATATTAGAGACAAGCCAATAATCTTCGGCAAGACTCATAGAAGAACAGACTCATATTCTAACGACTCCAAAAGCAATATGGGGATAATATAACTCCATAATTATGGTCAAACAACTAAGAATATTATTTGGAAGATGGGCTACGACTGGAAAGTCAATGAAGGCCTCAACTACTGCAAATGTCGATACCTTCTACTATGTCACTCGGTCCCGAAAAGTAAACCAAAAAACTATTACCAACAAACGCGTGCTGGTTTAGGGTATGTCACTCCTCCGACAACTCCTGAAAGCTCAGAAGCCGAGGAAAGTGCGACATCTCATTCTTTGGAATCTTTATTTTGGGATTTCGAAGGAATCATGGACGACCTCTTCAAACAAGCATTGTTCACTAACATGGCTATAACAAACAATGTCGAGGACACAAGCCAATCGCTCTAACCCCTCGAAGATGATCTATGGGTATGAAAGATGGAATCACAGTGGAAATCAATGTTCGAGCAACCCGAACCACCCATCGGAGACGAAGTCATCCAAGTCGACATAGGGGATCGGTCATCCACCAGACCTATCTCCATCAGCCAAAGTCTTTCTGATAAAGATAGGCAAGCTCTTATACAACTGATAAGAGAATACCTTGATGTTTTTGCCTGGATCTACGAGAAAATGTCCAGTATAGACCCATGCATAGGCAAACACAACATGAACATTCTTCTAAACGCAAAATCGGTATAATTTTGATCCAATGTCATGGATAGCATTGAAGCCAAAGTCAAAAAGTAGATAGCGTGCGACTTCGTTCGTGAAGAACAACACCCCGATTGGGTGGCAAACATTGTTCCAGTTATGAAGAAAACTAAAACAATATGAATCTGCATAGATTACCGAGACCTCAATGTGGGTTGCCCGAAGAATGAATTTTCCCTCCCAATTACGAATATCATGATCGACAACACATGCGACTTCGAGCGCATGTTTTCCGTGGATGGATTCTCGAATTATAACCAAATCAAGATGTCCTCGGATGATTTAAAGCACACATTATTCAAAATATCTTTGGAGCTATACAACTACATACTAATGCCCTTCGGTTTGAAAAATATAGGGGCTACATACCAATGAGCCATGAGCACAATCTTACGTCAACATCTGCGCAAGACGGTGGAATACTACATGGATGACATTGTGAACAAAAGTCACCATAAAGATGATCACCACCAGGATCTAACAATGGTGTTTGAATTAATGCGCAAATACAAGATCAAAATGAATCATGCTAAGTCTTTTCTAGGAGTTTCCAGCAGCAAGTTTCTTGGGTTTGTAATAACCTCTAAAGGTATCCGGCTTGAACCCGATAAAGTCAAAGTCGTCTATGAGATGAGCCCCCCATGAAACCTCAGAGAGCTATGAGGACACTAGGGCCATTTGACATACATCATAAGGTTTATATCAAACCTCTCAGGACGTAGTCAACTGTTCACAGAACTCATGAAGAAAGTAGTAATGTTTGCCTGGGATGAGGCGTGCCAACAAGCATTTGACGATATCAAGAGATATCTTATAAAACCCCAAGTCCTAGTTGCCCCAGTCGGGGGAAAGCCCTTCTTAATATATGTATGGGAAATGGACAACTCTTTAGGGGCCCTACTCATACAAAAAGCAGCGAGGGCCACGAATATGCCATATACTATCTCAGTCGCATGATGTTCGAAGCCGAGCACAGGCACAACCTGGTGGAAAAGGAATGCCTCGTCCTGTTATTTGCCATTCAAAAGATGCGCCATTTCGTTACTGGACAGACGATCCACGTCATATCAAGAGTCAATCTTCTTTGCATGCTGATGACCAATCCCAGCACACTCAATTCCCGCCTAGCTATGTAGGCGATATTGCTAAGTCTATACGATATGGTATATGTCCCACAAAAGGTAGTCAAGGGCCAAGTGCTGGCCGACTTCTTGGCCGCTCACCCAGTTCCTTGGACTTCCAAGCTATATACCAAGACATTCCGGATGAAGTGTTGGAATCCAAAATAACAATGATGAAATTTTTTGGCAAGTATTCTTTGATGGCGCATCAAGAATAAGGCCCAAGGGCCATATCATCGCGGGAGTAGGAGTGGTCCTCGTCTCTCCCAAAATAATGGCAGTGCATCATGTATATTCTCTTACAGAGCCTGCTTAAAAAATATAGCAAAATACAACGCTCTGATCATGGCCCTCCAGTTAGCAAAACTGTGATGTCCCAGAACCAGAATACTGTAGAGCGGGGGCAGACAAAGCCAACTATGTATACCAGAGTACATAATACCCTAAGAATAAGGTCACGGTTGTCTAAGGCATGGAGGGTTTACTCAACAATACAATATTCATTCCTGGGTCAAGAAATTTTAGGTGTCTCAATCACAACAAACAACAAGTTACAAGATGTATAATCACCAGGCATGTAATAGTAAGGCATCCCAAACTATACAAACATAGATGATCATGAAGATAGAGTCTAAGTCATACATGATTAACTCCAGTTATAATATAGAATATACCAATCATGTCCTGCCCTTTAGGCTAGATAACAAATTCAGAAGAACACGAGCTAAACACGTGATCGGTGGCTAAACACCACAAAAGAATAATTTACAATGATAAGTGGACGAATGAAGAGAAACCTACTCAAATCATCTAGTGCTCCGGATGTTCACCATCTGGAGGAAGGTGCAAAAGATCCTGTAGTTCTGCTCCGAAATTTGGCCATACAAAACCAGTTGGATCAGAACCCCAAAACAGCAAAGTACCACAAGGAAGCAACACTTAGAAACAAAAACTAGCATGCAAAACAAGCATAAGATATTAAAGCAGTAAAAATATGAATAAAGTGAGTATAAGTAAACTTGCAGGTTAAAAAAATGAAAAAGTACATGGACAAGACAGGACTAACAATCAAACAATCACGACCAAGAATATCTTACGGCTTTCTAATCATTAACTAACTTGGGTTAACACAATCATAGTTACTTTCACATATAATTTGAAAATTCCATACAGCTACATGCCCTGCAGTCCATCCGGATCATCCAAGTCGTACGAGATACATAATATAATTTATATATATATATATATATATATATATATATATATATATATATATATATATATATATATATATATATATATATATATACTTGTTGTAATACAACACTCGATGGTGTGCAGGAAGTGTGTCCCTCACGACGGAGAGCTCAAAATCCACAGGAATGTTGTGATATTGGAATTGCATGTAGCCAGAAATTTTGCTAAATGATTCTAGGTATCAAATCTAGTTTATTAACCTGATCAGTTTAATCAAGATTTCCGACCGTGGTGCCCGAGAATTTGCCTTAGACATGATGCAATACTGGACAATAGCTTGACAGGTACAATCAAAATCAACCACTGAATGATAAGTCATGCAATACTGGTGCTACTATTTGCCTTGATCGGGACATGTCAGGATATTTTGGTTCATGAGTGCGCTACGTCGAGCCACAATCAGAAATATCAGTACAATATTTACATAAACCTGGGCTTAAAACTCCAAACTTTATTACAAGTACTAACACAAGTTAAGGTAAGAAAACATTATGTATACTAACATAATGATAAGTTACGAAGAATAAATCAATTGAAGAATATAGCAATAATGGACAAAATAATCAAACATGCAAAATTGCATAAAACTAGATTTTAACAAATTTTAGAAAACTGGGCTTAACTTTCTTATCCTAACACCAAATGAGGCAATTCAAAAAGATTTGGATATTCAATATAAAGATATAAAACTTTCATGTTTTGAATTTTGTGAGATTCTAGATATAAAAATAGCTAAACAGGAAAAAAGAGGTCATTCGGGTCAACATTCGTGCGACACACTGCGCGGGGCCAAAATTCTGTGCACGACTTGCAGCGCGCGGCCAAAATTCTGTGTGCGGCGCACTTTTGTGCAACAAGGAAAGTGATGCGCATGGCGCATCGATGCGTGCGACAAAGATGATGTGCGTGGCGCATCGATGTGTGCGACAAGGATGATGAGCGTGGCGCACTGCGCGAAAAGAATTCCATGCACGGCGTATTGCTCGTGGCAAGAGAGTGATGCACGCGGTGCATGCAGTGGCAAAAAATTTATGGACGATGCACTGCATACTGGCAGAATTTTATGCACGGTGCACTGCGCGATACTGTTCATTGTCCCTGCCAGACAAGTCCGAGAACAATGCTCCAAATTTTGTTTTGGCCATAAAAACTTCAGTTTAACTCAAAATTACGCGATTCAAAAGTCAAATATGTACGAAATAAAAAGCTCTAACACATATAATAACAAGATTTCAAAAATACTAAGTTTTAATAGATCAAAACTAAGGAAAACTCCTAGAACCCATGAAAACCCTAACTTAGAAATGTAGATCTACTCCAATCAAGACCTCAAAACCAAAAATGCCAAGAAGTAAACATGTAGAAAAACTCATAAAGAAAAATATAGAATTATAAAATGCAAAAACTATAAAACTAAAATTTGTAAGTTTTTTTTGGTTGGCAAGATGTACTTGCCTAAACCTAGCTACTAACACAGTACTAAACCACTCGGTCGGGTCTAGGGAGGAGTAGGGCTGCTCTTGGCTAAAGAGAAAGAAAGAGGGAAGGAGAAGAAGAAAATGGAAGAAAGAGAAAAATTAAATGAGAAATAAGGAAAATAGAGAAAGGGAAGGCCTATATATAACAAGGGTGATTAATCACTATGCAAAATATAAAAATTACCCAAAAAATAGCTTAAGAATCCAGAAAATATACATGAAGCAATTATACAGCAATAATATACGTCTTCCAGATATGAATAAAAGATAGTGAGATGAGTCTCACAAAAACAACTAGGGGTTGAACACCTCGAAGCCTATGGCGACTCTCAGTTGAAAGTCTGGCAAGTCAGGGGAGAATACGAAGTCCACCATGAAGATCTCATTCCCTACTACCTAGCCTCAACCGAGTTGGCTTGTATTTTCTTTGAGTTCATCATCGACCATGTACCCCGATTACGGAACATGAAAACTGATTCTCTAGGTGGTTTGGTGGCTTCCCTAGTTATTCCAATCAGAAAGCAGCACCCCATCACTGTAATGGGTCGAGAGCTGGTATGTGCAAGGAATAACCTACAGGTCTAGCACAGTCACGCAACAGAAATGAACGTTGATTCCAAGGACTGAAGATCCCCATTTTTAGATTACATTATCTATGAATTCCTCCCAGAGGAAACAAAGGAGGCAACCTCTAAAAAGACGCTCCCTCCGGTTTTATTACGATACCTCGATGAAAATTTTATATTGTCGCTCATACGACGGACTGCTGCTCTGATGCTTATCCGAGGTGGAAGCCAACAAAGCACTGCGTAAAGCCTATAATGGTAATTATAGTGTATACCAACCTGGCCCCAAGTTACGGGATCGCATCAGGCGTATGGGTTACTATTGGACAACCATGGCAGCAGATGTTGTAGACTATGTTATAAGATGCAGAGCATGTCAAATTTACGCAGATTTTATCCACCAACCTTCAAAGTTTTTACATCCAACAACCATGTCTTGGTCATTCAAAGCCAGAGCAATGGGCATAATCGGTTCTATCAATATTTCCTCGTCTAGAGGCCATTGGCTCATCCTAGCTATAACCGACTATTTCTTCAAATGGGCAGAAGCGATGCCACTCGTCAAAGTAAAGACATCAAACATGATTAGCTTTGCCAAAAAATCATATCATTCATCACTTCGGCCTCCCTCGTAGGATCATTAACGATAATATACGACAATTCGTAATCTCGACCTTTTATCGATTCTCCTACAAGAACATGATCCAGAATATTGCTTCTACGACATACAACCCTGCAGCGAATAGGTTGGCAGAAGCGTTCAATAAAATGATAATCAAGCTACTCAAAAAATTTGTCTCCTCTAACAAACGTGACTGGGATAAAAATCTCGAGGAGTGTCTATGGGCCTACCAAATGACGGTACGGACCCCGACTGGCAGCACGTCGTATTATCTAACTTACAGATGCGAGACGGTCTTGCCTCTCGAAATCCAGATTTTGGGATAGCCGGACAATGGATTGACCGCAGAAGACAAGGACAGTCTACAGTTGCAAGATCTAGAAGCGTTGGACGAAAAGCATTTACAAATGCAATAACTAATCTAGTTATACCAAGCACGCATCTCTAAAGCCTTTAACAAAAGATGAAAGAGAGAATATTCCAAGTTGGTGACCTCGTCTTAACGGTGAAAAACCCAATGGTTATGACGCATAGAAGCAAAAGGAAATTCCAAGCCAAATAGGAAGGTTCTTTCTTTGTAGATCAGTATATTCCAACTGAGCTTATAGGCTAGCAAATCTTAACAAAGACTTACTCATGATGCCCATCAATGACAAGTTTCTCAAAAAATACTATGCCTAACTACTGGACTAACTGGCACGGAGCGTGCCAGCTGGCCGACCGCAGTATCCGGAGTATGTATAGTCAGCACTCTGAAGCCTGCTCCCAACTTATTATACATACTTAGTCTTAGGCACCCAACGGATAATAGGTCCACTATGAATCCCCACTGGCGTGTTCCGTAACCTTGTTTGCTACGTTCCTTATACAACCTCTGAGCAAAACTAGTATTCGCATATCACATCCATATTACCTCTGTTAGCATTACATTCTTAAATTTATTGCTCGTACTCAGCACGAGTTCACATTGGGTAGTAAATTCACAAAAAAAATACTTTTAGTGGAGCAGTGTTCGCCTATCACGTCCATATTACCTCTAATAGCATCATATTCTCAAATTTATTGCCCGTACTCAGCACGAGTATGCCATAGGTTGTAAATCAACAGAAAAACTCCTCTATGGGAGCAGTGTTCGCCTATCACGTCCATATTACCTCTGATAGCGTCATATTCTCAAATTTGTTGCCCGTACTCAGCACGAGTACGTCATAGGTAGCAAATCCACATTAAAACTCCCCTAGTGGAGCAGTGTTCGCCTATCACATCCATATTACCTCTGATAGCGTCATATTCTTAATATTTTGTCCTTATTTAGCACGAGTACGTCATGGATAGCAAATCCATAAAAAACTTCCCTGGTGGAGTAATGTTCGTCTATTACATCTATACTACCTCTGGTAGTGTCACATTCTCAAATTTGTTGCATGTACTTAGCATGAGTACGCCATGGGTAGAAAATCCACAGAAAAACTCGTTTGGTAGAGCAATGTTTGTCTATCACGTCCATATTACCTCGGATAGCATCACATTCTCAAAATTGTTGCTCGTACTCAGCACAAGTATGCCATAGGTAGAAAATCTATAGTAAAACTTTCCTAGTAGAGCAATTTTCGTCTATCACGTCCATATGACCCATGATAGCATCACTTTTTCAATTTATCGTCCGAACTCAGTACGAGTGCGCCATGGAAAGTAAGTCCACAACAACTCCCATATTGGACTCATTCAGGCTTCTCCAATCCACGGTGTAGAAGCATAAAAAATCTCGGAGAAACATGCGCTCATACAGTAAGTTGCATACCGAAACTAATTCAAAGTTATGTGCCATACAATTCATGCGGCATAGAAGCGAAGACGCATGCGACAAAAGTTAAGAGACAGATGACGTCTTGGGTGCAGGGTACCACTTATGTCAGTCACAACATTTATGACTCTAACAGCAATAATGACTCTGAATGCCTCAGTTTTGACGCTGACAGTGGATTCAGCGCTTACAACACTGCCATGATTATCCTTGACCGTGTACGTGCCACGTATATATACGACAAAGCTACTTATGCATCAAGCTCTTTATGCGTTAAGCTCTCTATGCGTCAAGTTATCCATGAGCCATGTCACGCCCCAGTCCCAAAATACGTAGGACCAGGAATACGTAATACGCCCAGCCGTATGTATATGAATTCTAGTATATGGAAAACCATATACATACGCACGCTGTAAATGAATATGCAATCCATCAGTGGTAATATACTGTCATAACAAGTCACACACCATCTATATCTCACCCACAACACAAAATACTCAGTGGGAGCAAAACTGACATATAATTGGATATCAAAGTGTATAGAGTCTATAGTCTGGTGGAAACAAATCCACTACAAAACGACTATACTAAAGTAGACACAAAAATCCCTAAAACAGTGATCATAATCACAGAAACTCTGTTGGTAGGAGCTCCTCAGTCTCGTAAGTAGCATCCGGTCCAGGTCCATACTCTTGTGGAAACTCCTGATCGTCCATATCTGGAAAGGGACCAGGTCCTCAGAGGGACATAACAAGATACATAGAAGCATGCCAATAAGTACTGAAATATAAATATCCATCGGGTCGCCTAACCATCTAAGTGAATGCAGTTTGAGGACAACTTTGAGTGTAAGAGAAAGTGTAGGCTAGACATATGCTGACGTAATTCACCAATCGTGAAAACTGGCTAGTATATGCCATATATGCCCCTCATCCCAGGGGCGTACGGTAAATAAGATTAATAACTACATAAGAAAGTGGGTGTCCCGTACACTTATGAGTTGTCCTCCCTGTCCCAATGATATATGCATGTTGCCTCCACCACATGCTAATACCCTAAATAACTGCCAGGTCTACTAGCATACAAAGTTTCTATCAGCAGTCATTCTTAATGCACGGCCATGCGTACAGGAGGCCATCCCTGTCACGTCGTCCGTGATCTATATGAGACACACACCCGTGTAAACCACTGTGTCATGGTTAATGAACCTAATGATGCTTTTTAATACTAGGTGGTCTCATAATTAGGTCATAAATCTACAAAAATATATATATATATAGGCAGAATAAAATATGCATGTACCAATATAAAAAGTAAAATAACAGTATTATGGCAAGGTATACTTGCCAAGTAAATTGCACGTCCAAAGTTATTGCTGTGATCAGAGGAAGGAGTTATTGCTTTGTAATTAATTATATATAGGAATAGGGGGCGGTGGAATTTACTTAATGGTTAAGAAAACTCTTGTTGTTGTTCTTCTTCTTATTGGTTTAGGTGTGCGGCTGTAGATATTTTCTAAAGAGTGGTGGAATGAGAAACTTACACGTGTAAAAGAACAAAGCAAAGAAAAGTTGAGTTTTGCTTCTGATACAGATATTTTTTTCTTAATGATTTGTGGTTAAATTCTACGCAGAGGGAAGAAAAGAAGAGTTTACGCTGGGTAAATAAGCGATGGTTTAGTGACTGCTGCTGCGGCAGTGGTTTATGCTGGGTAGTTTGCTATTGCTTTTGATATTTACGCACAGAGAAAATATACGCGGTATGGTGAGGAGTTTGCTATTTGACTGTTTTACGCGAGGTGAACTGTTGATGTTAATTCCTTACTTTACGTGCGGAATTGGTTTTGTGCGTAGAGAAAAGGGATTTGGGCAGGTTGGGTTTTTATGCATGAAAGAGTTCTGTAGGGTTTTCGCTAAGTGAGGTTTACGCTGGGATGATTAACAGATTGCGATTTTAGTATAATAGGAATTATACTTTAATAAATAGTTTAAATAATTAATTAAATAATAACTAATACGGTTTTCATGAATGGGGGTTTACATTCTACCCAACTTATAAAAATTTCGTCCTCGAAATTAGAACTAAGCATGGTAGAAAGTCAAGAATGGTACAAGATATAAATTAACAAAGTAATTCATACCTTGGTCTAAAAATAGGTTCGAGAAACGTTCTCGCATGTCCTCGCGTTCCCAAGTAGATTATCCTGGCGATCCATATTTCCATGCCATGCGGACTAAGGGAATAGACTGGTTTCTCAATACCTTCTCTCGACGATCAAGGATTCCGACGGGTTGCTCTTGATATGTCAAGCTTGGTCCAACAGTGATCTCCGAGTGGTCAAGAATATGACTGCTATCTGCCACATATCGCCTGAGCTGTGATACATGGAATACATTATGCACTCCCTCAAGTGAAGGTGATAGCGCAAGTCAATATGCCACTTCTCCCACTCTTTCTAGTACATCAAATGGTCCAATATACCTTGGACTCAATTTGCCGCACCCTCCAAACCGGATGATGCCTCTGGTAGGTGATATCCTTAAGAAGACATGATCGCCCTCTTTAAATTCTAAGCGACGATGATGAAGGTCTGCCCATTGCTTCTGCCTATCTTGCGCTGCTCGCAAGTGTCCTTGTATTTTCTTGACTGTCTCAATAGTATTGACTACTAACTCTGGTCCCAGAAGTTGACGCTCTCCAACGTCACTCTAACATACAGGAGATCTATATTTCCTTCCATATAATGCTTCAAATGGAGCCATCTGGATGCTTGCCTGATAACTATTATTTTAAGAAAATTCCACAAGATGTAGGTGGTCCTCCCATGATCCTCCAAAGTCTAACATACAGGCCCTCAACATATCTTCCAATGTCTGAATAGTACGTTCTGACTGCCCATCTGTTTGCGGGTGATAAGACATACTGAATTTTAGACGAGTTCCAAGACTTTCTTGCATGCTCCTCCAGAAATATGATATAAAACGCGAATCCCTGTCGGATACAATGCTGACTGGTACGCCATGCAATGTCACGATCTGCCTCATATATAAGTAAGCCAAAGCTTCTGTAGTTTGGCCAACTCTAAAAGGTAAGAAATTGGCTGACTTGGTGAGTCGGTCCACTATTACCCATACTGTATCTCTTCCACTTGGACTTTTGGGAAAACCCGTGACGAAGTCCATAGTGATATGTTCCCACTTCCACTCTGGAATCGGGAGTGGTTGCAATAAACCTGCTGTCCTCTGGTACTCTGCCTTTACTTGTTGACATACCAGACATTTAGCTATAAAGTGTGCTATCTCTCTTTTCATTCCATGCCACCAAAAGTGATGTCGTAAATCACGATACATTTTGGTGACTCCAGGATGAATAGAATATATCGAACTATGAACTTCTGTCATCAGCTCCTGTCGAATCTCTCCATTGGGAACATAAAGATGATTACCACATCATAGTGTCCCGTCATCATGAATGTGCAGTCCGGTCTGTTCTCCGGCCTCTGTCATTTCCTTTAATCTTCTGAATCTGGCATTTGTAGGCAAAGCCGCCTTGATCCTCTCTACTAGTGATGATTGTACTTGTAAATTGGCTAGTATCCCATCTGCTCAGGGTAATATCACTTTAATGCCAAGATTTTATAAGTCTTCCAATAATTCTCTCTGCGTTGTTAAGAAGTAAGCTGCTGGCTTCCGGCTTAACGCGTCTGCTACGACGTTAGCCTTGCCTGGATGATAATGTAGCTCTATCTCAAAATCTTTTATCAATTCGAGCCATCTACGTTGCCTCATATTTAACTATTTTTGTGTGAAGACATACTTGAGGCTTTTTTGGTCTGTATAGATTTCCACTCGTTCCCCATATAAGTAATGTCTCCATAGCTTCAAGGCAAATACAACTGCTGCAAGTTCCAAGTCATGAGTTGGATAATTCTTCTCATGTACTCGTAATTGCCTAGATGCATATGCAATTACCTTGCCATGCTGCATCAATACGCATCCCAAACCTTTCTCTGATGCGTCACTGTAGATCACATAGCCTCCTGATCCTAATGGAATAGCCAATATTGGTGCTGAAGTCAGTCGCTTCTTTAACTCCTCAAAAGCGGCTTGACATTCGTTGGTCCATATAAACTCTCGATCTTTGTAAGTCAACCGAGTCATAGGTGTTGCTATCTTTGAGAAATTCTCCACAAACTGTCGATAATATCCCGCAAGTCCAAGAAAACTTCTCACCTCTGCTGCTGATTTAGGAACAGGCCATGTCTCGACTGTCGAGATCTTCCCTGGATCAACAGAAATACCATCTCCCGTGATAACATGTCCAAGAAATGAGACTCTTTCCAAAAAGAACTCGCATTTACTGAGCTTCACAAATAATTGCTCTCTTCTTAAAGTCTCTAGAACAATCCGCAGGTGTTTCTCGTGCTCCTTGTGGTTCTTCGAATAGATAAGTATATCATCTATGAAGACAACCACGAATTGGTCCAAATACTGGTGGAAGACTCGATGCATTAAGTCCATAAAGATAGCTGGAACATTGGTCAATCCAAATGGCATGACCAAAAACTCATAATGCCCGTATCTTGTCCGGAATGCGGTCTTAGGAATATCCTCCTTCCGTACCTTCACCTGGTGATATCCTGATCTCAAATTTATCTTTGAGAACACCTTGGCTCCACTAAGCTGATCAAATAGGTCATCAATGCGTGGTAATGGATATTTATTCTTTACTGTTACGGCATTCAAGGCTCTATAGTCAATGCACATACGTACTGACCCATCCTTCTTTGGTACAAACAATACTGGTGCTCCCCAGGGTGATGCACTTGGTCGAATGTAACCTTTCTCTTTTAGTTCCTTCAATTGTGTCTTTAATTCATCCATCTCCTTCTTTGCCAGTCTATAAACATGTGATGCTATAGGTGCTGCTCCTGCTGTTAATTCAATTGAGAATTCTACGTCTCTATCTGGGGGTAGTCCTGGTAATTCCTCTGGAAAAATGTTTTGAAATTCTAAAATAATGGAATGATAGACAACGTCATCCATTGCGAGCTGCATACCATCAAGGATTTCTATGGATCCTCGTGCAAACTCAAGTTTAGGCTGGCCTGGTACCTTAAAAAGAATGCTTCCTCCAAAGCAATCGAAGAATGTATGGTACTTGCTCAGCCAGTCCATCCCAAGTACAATATCAAAAGTAGGCATAGGAAGAACTAAGAGTCGGGTATTCATCTCTCTGCCACGTATTGCTATAGGACACGATCTACAAATTCTACTAATAGGTACTACTCCTCCTCCGGTAAGAATTCTAACACAACTAGGTAAAGGTGTAGTGGTAATGTTGTGTTTGGTAGTAAAACTAGATGATATGAATGAGTGAGTGGCTCCCGTATCAAATAATGTCACCGCAGGAAAGGTAAAAGCAATAGTGATACCTGCTATAACATCAATTTCCTGATCCATGTCGTCTATTTCCATAGCAAAAGCTTGCCCATTCCTCTGTGGCTGTCCATGATTAGCTCTCAGGTACTGATCTTCCTGGGTAGGTAGCGGTGGCCTTTGCTGAAATCCTCCTGCTGCTGGAGGTCGAGGTGCTCCTGGTCTAGCCATCTGTTGAACTGGTCTTGGTGCTGAAAGTGCTAGTCTCTGTGCTGGTGGTGGAAGTGTTGATGAGCGTTGCATAGGACAATCTTTCAAGATATGCTGTCCAGAAACACATCTCATACACTGTCCGAGGCGAGCTCGACAGTCTCTTCTGATATGTCCATATTTGCCACAATGATAGCAGAGGGGCTTCTCTGGGATCTGGTATGGTCCCGCTCTTTGCTGGTACTGCTGTTGCTGAGCTAAAGGACGTCTGATAGGTCCTCCTTGTTGTGTCCTGACCGGTCCCTGTTGTATTCTTGCTGGTCCTTGTTGTGTTCTCAATTGTCCTCCCTTTCCTCTGCTGATAGTTTCTTGCACTCTGGATTCGGTTAGTAGTTCAGTGTAAGAGATTTGGGACTGGGAGCTTGTATAGTGTTGGAGCTCCTGAGTCAGTCCACGATGAAACCTCTTAGCTTTGGCTAAGTCATCTGGTATCAAAGCAACGCCATATTTGTTAAGGTGGCTAAATTCAGCATCATACTCGTCTACTGTTCGGTTTCCCTGCTCTAGATGGAGAAATTTATCGGATAATGCATCTCTTACAGTGTCCGGAAAATACTTTCTTTCAAAGCATTCCAGGAATTGCTCCCATGTCTGGTATGTACCCAGCTGGCGCTCCATGGATTCCCACCAGTGATGGGCATTATCATCTAGAAGCGTTCTTATACCCGTCATCCACAGCTCTGTAGGTAGCTGTGATGCTTCTAATAACTTTCGAGTGTGAGTAATCCAATTGGTAGTTTCTTCTGGACTCTCAGTACCTTTGTACGTCCTTGGACTTATTTGTACAAAGTCCTTTACTGAACCAACTCTAGCTCGAGGTTCTGATGCTAGTGCTTGAGCTGGTACAGCAGCCTGAGTAGCCATCCTTTCAAGTGTTGCCAGAAATTCTTGTCGTTGCTCGGCTGCCTGTTGCCTCTGTTCCTGCATCATCATCTGGAAGAATTGGAACAATTGGGCCTGGCCGTCCTGCGGTATTGTTGAGACTGGAAGGGTCCCATTAGGTGGAATAGGAAAGTCAGATGGAGCTGGATTATGAGTCTGTCCATCTGATCCGGAAGGTCTAGGGTTTGTTGAAGTCCCCCCTTGAGTCTGACCATTGACTCCAGGAGTTGTGTCATTATTAGTGATAGTACATTCTTTCTGCATATCCATCTTTCTGCAGTTAATGTATACAATCGTTTAGGTAATGTATATGAATCAAACAGGGTATGAGTTTGTATTACGTTAGAGAGTTATCTGCGTAAAACGTAACTTCTGAGCTAGTTGCGTAGAGCAGGGCTCCAAGGAAGTTTTTGGCGTAAAGTAAAGATTTCAATTCGCCAGCGTAAAACATAGTTCAAAACTTATCTGTATAAAGGTCTATGCGTAAAATCTGCATATAATATGCGTAAAAGATCTGCGCATAATTCTGAGCTCGAAATATGTCTGTGTAAAGTATAGCATACTTGGCAGCGTAAAGTCGTATGAAAAACTTTTCGTTTTCCTTGGATGGATTTGTCAGAAAACCTGACATTTGACAAAAGTACCGTACGATAATCGAGAGGACGGTTGTGATGATGATTTGCACAGAAACCTGAGTTTGTTGTTTATTGACAGAGTCAGACGCCACGCCAAAGACTGCTACTACACAGGGCTCAGAGCATATCTCTGTCTTTAATGCAAAGATTGATTTCTTAATGGCTAAGATAATGACAAATACGATTATCCTCCTGATCAACTAGTACGCTGGGTTCAGGGATCATCAGGCTATTTACCTATGTCATGGTATACGCAGATTTTTAGAAAAACTAAGGGATCGTGGGAAAATAGTTTGTTATAACTGCAGCGTAGAGTGAACCTAACTATGGCGTAAAAATAGGTAATCTCTTGGAGCATAAAATATACGCTAACAAGAGTAAAGGGTTGATGGCGTAAAATAAAATATAGGATAGGTGAAAGGATGAATGAGGTTTAAGTCAAGTGTGGATGAGATCCTTAAAATCTTTTCCTATATGCAGGCTTGTTTGGCACAGTTACGTAACCAAGACAATATATGGTGACCTGCATGGGCCACCACCAAAAACGTGTCACGCCCCAGTCCCAAAATACGTAGGACCAGAAATACGTAATACGCCCAGCCGTATGTATATGAATTCCAGTATATGGAAAACCATATACATACGTACGCTGTAAATGAATATGCAATCCATCAGTGGTAATATACTGTCATAACAAGTCACACACCATCTATATCTCACCCACAACACAAAATACTCAGTGGAAGCAAAATTGACATATAACTGGATATCAAAGTGTGTAGAGTCTATAGTCTGGTGAAAACAAATCCACTACAAAACGACTATACTAAAGTAGACACAAAAATCCCTAAAACAGTGATCATAATCACAGAAACTCTGTTGGTAGGAGCTCCTCAGTCTCGTAAGTAGCATCTGGTCTAGGTCCATACTCTTGTGGAAACTCCTGATCGTCCATATCTGGAAAGGGACCATCCTCAGAGGGACATAACAAGATACATAGAAGCATGCCAATAAGTACTGAAATATAAACATCCATCGGGTCGCCTAACCATCTAAGTGAATGTAGTTTGAGGACAACTTTGAGTGTAAGAGAAAGTGTAGGCTAGACATATGCTGACGTAATTCACCAATCGTGACAACTGGCTAGTATATGCCATATATGCCCCCCATCCCAGAGGTGCACGGTAAACAAGATTAATAACTACATAAGAAAGTGGGTGTCCCGTACACTTATGAGTTGTCCTCCCTGTCCCAATGATCTATGCATGTTGCCTCCACCACATGCTAATACCCTAAATAACTGCCAGGTCTACTAGCATATAAAGTTTCTATCAGCAGTCATTCTTAACGTACGGCCATGCGTACAGGAGGCCATCCCTGTCACGCCGTCCGTGATCTATATGAGACACACACCCGTATAAACCACTATGTCATGGTTAATGAACCTAATGATGCTTTTTAATACTGGGTGGTCTCATAATTAGGTTATAAATCTACAAAATATATATCTATATAGGCAGAATAAAACATGCATGTACCAATATGAAAAGTAAAATAACAGTATTATGGCAAGGTATACTTGCAGAGTAAAGTGCACGTCCAAAGTTGTTGCTGTGATCAGAGGAATGAGTTATTGCTTTGTAATCAATTATATATAGGAATAGGAGGCGGTGGAATTTACTTAATGGTTAAGAAAACTCTTGCTGTTGTTCTTCTTCTTATTGGTTTAGGTGTGCGGCTATAGATATTTTCTAAAGAGTGGTGGAATGAGAAACTTACACGTATAAAAGAACAAAGCAAAGTAAAGTTGAGTTTTGCTTCTGATACAGATATTTCTTTCTTAATGATTTGTGGTTGAATTCTACGTAGAGGGAAGAAAAGAAGAGTTTACGCTGGGTAAATAAGCGATGGTTTAGTTACTGCTGCTACGGCAGTGGTTTATGCTGGGTAGTTTGCTATTGCTTTTGATATTTACGCACAGAGAAAATATACGCGGTATGGTGAGGAGTTTGCTATTTGGCTGTTTTACGCGATGTGAATTGTTGATGTTAATTTCTTACTTTACGTGCGGAATTGGTTTTGTGCGTAGAGAAAAGGGATTTGGGCAGGTTGGGTTTTTATGCATGAAAGAGTTCTGTAGGGTTTTCGCTAAGTGAGGTTTACGCTGGGATGATTAACGGGTTGCGGTTTTAGTATAATAGGAATTATACTTTAATAAATAGTTTAAATAATTAATTAAATAATAACTAATACGGTTTTCAGGAATGGGGGTTTACAAGCCAAGATCTCCATGAGTTAAGATTCCTATCCGTCGTGGTCCTTATGCGTCTAAATGACCCTAATACCTAATCTTCGGGAGGCTCAACCCCTATGCGGTTCAGTCTTTTTGTGAACTGAGGAGATTCTCTACAACCAAGTGCAGGCCATGTGTCAAGCTGACCAAGTCATGCATACAAAATAAGAACCAACCAGATCTTCAGCAACAACAGATCCCAATAAGATGCCACGTGGCAGCTTGGCCCTGACATGCGTTCAAGGCTACAATTGTTCTGTTAAGAATGGACACATGAAAGTCCCATAATCCATATGCGCATAGCCCGTCAGCATGATGGCTATAAATAGTAGGGTTGCAAATCCACCACGAACACACAGACAGATAGGAGAAGGAGTGACAAGCATTCTCATCCCCTCGTCGGACCATCAACGGAGTAAAGGAGTCAGCTGCAGTAATCGATCTCCATGGTCACACTCCCCAGAATCAAAAATATTTTACTTAGATTTTGTCTTAGGATTTCTCTGTACTTTTTTCTCTTATTATACAACAAAGTTTTTTCAACTTTCATCAATGACAAACAAGGTGGGGACTCTGCTGGGGACATCTTTTTTCACTATTTAAAAGATAGTAACGCAGTCCGACAAGACGAAGCTGGGCTCAAAATAGAAGATGCTGGTTGTACGCTTCGACCGACTAGCTTTCTAGTAAATAAAATTTGAGGGCAGCGCGGGTCCTTCACCAAGGCTAGCAAATCCTAAGAAGACCCACAGGACATGGGTTGCTAAGGCTAGTACGCCTCGCCCAACTATGGCACACGTGCTCCCTATCTCTCTACCTATTGTTGAAGACGCACGTCATGCGTCCATGCACGCCACCCCAGTTCATGCGACGGCCACGTCTGAAGAGGGGGGTGCTCAGCACCTAGGCTATGGCAAAGAAAAATACTACGATGCCAGAAGCTTGCGGGTTGATGCACAACCCAAGCCCCCACAACAAGGGGCGTAGATGAAAAAGAACTATGCGGCTCTGAACTCCAGGTGCAGGAAGACAGTCGCATGCGTCCTAGACAGCAACAAAAGTTCTGTCTTCGACAGAATCTCCTGTGGCATCAATTCTATGTGCCACCTTGATTAAGAAGCAAGCAACTTGGACTCCTCATACTACACACTAATGCGTGCTAGGAAGAGAAAGTCTAGGGCAGTACAAGCTTGCCAAGATCAAGCAACTTCTCAGATGACAGACCGACAGCATGAGTCACTAACCATTATGCACACCTCTAACGAAAAGTTATACAAGATTGACCCATGCACCCAACACGCAGTAGTACGGGGACAGGGTCAATCTCAAAAGTTTTCCACTGATGATTTGGGGAAAGTTCTTGTACGAACCCCAGCTCAGGAAGAAAAAATATTACCTATACACCTAAGTGCTCAGTTTACTCGTGCTCATAAGGAGGTTGTAAAGGTGAATCATCCCTCGTTCGATTTGCGAGATATGATCATTCACAAGCGCAAAGCGAGAAAACATCTATTGCATGTGAGACGTCCCCTCCCGGGCATCACTGTGCCAACATCGTCATCAACTGTTGCTGTGCTAAATTAGCAGTACCTGCATCAGGCAGTTGGTATTTCATCGACTACAACCAAGGGCGTCCATCCAGCAACGTCCCAAAAAATAGGTACAAATGCCAGAGGATAAGGAGTTGCCCTTCGCCTCATGTTGTTCCACGTTGATATCTCCCTCCATGAAGGGAGGCTAGAAGTCCAGCACCTCCAATCCTCCACTCTCGGCCAGCATGTCGAGATGGAAGAAGTAAGCAGCGGTACCTACAGAAGAAGTGTTCCTAGGCACTCGCTAGAATAAAAAAGTTTTATCTGCTGGGGTTAGTATTTTTTAAGACCCTAGATGACTCTGCAAGCTGGGGTAGAAATCCTTCGGAGCCCTATGATAACCCGTTATTCCGAGAAGACAGTGATACTTAAGGAACAGTCGCTGGGACTCCAGGGGATAGTCACCCTCGTGAAAGCGAAGAACCTTCTAACGTCGGGGGTAGTGTTCCCTCCAAATCCGAGGGAGATACAACGCTCTCAACTTTCCCTGAGGACTATTCGATGGAAGAATCCGAGACAAAAAGTAAGAGGTCCACTGTCCCTTCCGTCTCTCCCCATATTGTAAGGACAGTACAAGGCCAGAAAGGACAAGGAAGGCACTAGTGATCGACAGTGCCTTTAGGAACTTGAGTCTATTATGCAGACCATGAGTGCCTCAATGCAGTCTCTATCCCAGACGGTGTTAGAACTCCGGGCAAGTCTAGTCCCACAACTACCAAGAACCTCTGCGCAAGTAGGCCAGGATATTGGGACCAACGGAGACTCGAACGCAACTGCTTCACCCGTTGACGGCAGTCACACTTTGCCATGATCGTTTGCTTCTTCCGTAGTAGATGAGGCCCGGGAAGCAATGTGGGAAATACGAGAACTTCGACCAGCCTAGACTCAATAGGCAATCGGGACACACTACGCGAGCTTAGGGTACGACAACCATATCCTCTCGAATAAAAAAGTGTCATACCCACCTAAATACAAGCCCTTCTCCATGACTCAATTCGACAAAAAAATATCTCCTCGCTAATACATAAGTTACTTTGAGACGGCGATTTGAAGATTGGTTTTGCAGTCTACCTCGCAACGACGCACTTCTTACCAAGCTTTTTGTCGGGGCATTGTCCGAAGTAGCCTTCGACTGGTTTTGTAGTCTCCAAGACAATTGTATCTCGTCATTTAAAGATGTTAAAAGTCTCTTTCTTGCCTGAATCTATGACAGAGGAAATGACATGACGATGTCCTCTCTGATGGACATCACTCAAAGAGAAAAAGAGCATGTATGGGAATACATAGAATGATACAGGAAAGATGCACTTAAAATACCCCCCGGCAATCCTGAGTCTACGCTAATGGATACATGCCGAAGAAATCTACTTCCAGCAATAAGGCTCTGGACGGGCGCCACTCAGTTCAAAGACTGGACGATATTTATCATAAGTATTATCGCAGCTGAGAAGAACGTGAAGGACACCTGACTGCTGGAAATACAAATTCCCATCGCTGACGATATAGGAAGTCGTCCTTACAATAATAACAAAAACAACAATAACAACAATAATGACCGCTATGGCAAAGGAAAGTAGGCCCTTACCGTCAACGTGTCCAAAAAACCCGCATCGGTGGATCTGAAGCCAGCTGAAACTCCAAAATTGAAAGAGACTTACTCTTTCGATGATGATAAATTTATGGCAATGTTTGACGTGCCGATGAAGGGAAACAAGGTCCGGATTCCCGACATCAAACGCCCTGATGAGGCAGACAAGGTCGATGACCCCAAATACTGCCACTACCACTGGTACATCCACCACCCAACAACTGATTGCTACGTGTTAAAGAAGTATATCCAGCGTCTACTCGATTCCAAATCCCTTACCTTGGACTTTGAAGACAAGACGATCTCTACCAAGACGGTTTCTCTCCAGTTTAGTAACTTTCCAGTAAGGAAGGCCCAAGATGGTGTTGTCCCGATCCCGAGGGCAACAATGGAGGTTGTTAATCTCCCTCCACCTCGCTAGCTAGCAGCCGTACTGGTACCTCTTTGCACACCACAGGGCAAGGTCTTGTGGGTTCACCCAGATCTTACTCCAGACTTGATACAACAAGCCACATCTTTTGCCATCAAGTCCAAAGGAAAGAAATCCAGAGCCTGCCACATGATTTCTTCCTCCACCGAAGAAGCCATAGTGGGGGCAACGAGGTCGGGTCTAGCTTTCCAGCTCGACTATAATGCGCCCGACGAATATACACCTCCAACCACTACACCTGTTGCAT
The DNA here is from genome assembly GCA_036927795.1 of Iris macrosiphon. Classification (NCBI taxonomy): domain Eukaryota; kingdom Viridiplantae; phylum Streptophyta; class Magnoliopsida; order Asparagales; family Iridaceae; genus Iris; species Iris macrosiphon. The sequence continues at coordinate 56,640,221 of JAYESA010000019.1, forward strand.
ATGATCCGGGCCCATCCCAACACCTGACAACAGACAAACAAAAGCAGAAGGAGACTCATTTTGACAAACCTTTGTAGAAAGAAATAACTCAAGGGCTAGAGAAGCCTTACAACTTCGACATATTGGCACAGCTCGCCAATACACCAACTAAATTGTCACTCTTTGTGCTCCTCCGTCTTTCTAAAGACATCAGCAATGCTCTAAGTGATGCATTGCAGAACGCCGACGCCTACCTGGCCCAGGTCAAGCCGTCGGCCAAAGATGCTAAAGCGTGCCCCACTACAATAATATAATGGAGGCAATACCGAATATCACATTCTCACAACAGGACATGTTGATTAAGAATAACAGGCATGACTACCCTCTATACTACACAAGGTATATCAGAGCCATCAAAGTGGACCAGATATACATCAAACCCGGTTCGTCTCTCAGCTTCATCCCACGAAGTCCACTTCAGACCTTGGGAATCCCAATGCATCGGTTGGCATCAACCAATACTACCATCAATGGCTTCAATGCTGGGAGAAGCTACCATCTAGGAAAGATTCGCCTGAAGTGTCAAATCGGTGACTTACGAACAGAGGTCATCGGCTACGTCATAAACATAGACGACATATTCTACAATGTCTTGTTAGGGCAAACATGGATACATGAATATATGATTGTGCCATCAACTCTGCTTCAATGCTTGAAGTATGTCGACGATCACGGCATCGTCAGGACATATTTCCAGATGTCGATCCATTCAAAGGATTCGAGGCAAATTAGTCTGACTCAATCCTGTACAAACAAGTCCACCAGAACGAAGGTGGTGATGACACTGACGATAAAGCAGAGGCTGGAACCACACCAGACGAACCCTTGAGAGTCCGCCTCAAAGGACGTGCCCCTAATACGGTCCCTTCTCTCATAATAAAACTTTATAAAAAGGCACCAGAACCTCTGGTCGTTCGCCTACGAAGATCGAGCCGACCACCAAAAGAGGATCAAACACCCGTTACAACTTCTGAACCTCTTGTCGTAAAGCTTCGCAAAAGGCCTCCGAAGACATCACTCACACTGGAAGTGGAGCTCAAAAAAGATGAACTAGGAGATTATGTGGCTATTTATTCTGACGTCCCTTCCCTAGATGATCTAATCCCCATGTACAAGATATCGTACTTTATCAATAAAGGGTTTTCTTTGAATTACTCTGAAGTTTCAAATTTAAGTACATTGTATCTCTTAGAATATGGTCTAGGAATACAATTACACATACAAGTAACTACCACCTACGTCGTGAACCGGGTTCTCCCAAGTCGAGGCACCTAATTTTTAGTATCGGCCATAAGGAGGGGTGACAAACCCATCATCTTCGGGAAGGTAGAGGGCCATCGAGACCACCCTACAAAAGAACTAGAATGTGATAGCGGTAAGATGCAGATGTACCACTATAGCTCACAAACCAAGCGCACCATCCAAAACATGGACTATGACTTGACGAGCGACAAAGGCCTAAATTATGACAAGGGCCGATGTCTACCTCAATGTCTCCTCGCCCCTGCAGAAAAATTTCAGACCTACTACCAGCGAACTCATCACGTCTTGGGGTACGTCACAACACCATCAACTTCTGAAAATTTAAAAGCAGAAGATGGATTGCATTCTCACTCATCAGGATCCTCTGCTTGGGACTCTGACATGATTATTGGAGATATGCTCAGGCAAACACTGTCTATCAATATGGTGTTCGCTTACTCTAAAGAGGATGATACCATCCGCCTGAACTCTTTGAGGTAGAACCATGGGCACAATGCTTAGACTCACAATGGGAGTTACATTTCGAAAAACGAGAACCTTCCACTGAGGACAAAGTCATACAAGTCGATCTAGGAAACGAATCCTTCCCTAAACATATCTTCATCAGCAAAAGTCTGTACGATAAAGATCGTGAATCCTTGCTATAACTCGTAAGGGAGTATATCGATATTTTTGCCTGGAGCTATGAAGATATGCTAGGATTGGAACCCCAGATTGTGGTCCATAAACTCAACATCTTGCTAGATGCTAAGTTAATACAACAATAGCAACGACAGTTTCGGTCGGATATCAGAAGGGTATCGAAACTGAAGTGAACAAACTGATAGAAAGCCGCTTTATCAGTACGTGAGGAGCAACACCCAAATTTGGTTTCCTACATCGTACCGGTCGTCAAGAAGAATAGAAAGATCCGAATATGCATAGAATTTTGTGCTCTAAATACGGCATCCCCAAAGGACTAGTTTCTTCTTCCAATCACAGATATAATGATCGACAACACTTATGGTTTCGAGCGTATGTCCTTCATGGATGGATTCTCAGGCTACAACCAAATCAAGATATTTTCAGACGAAGAGAAGCATACGTCATTCGAACACCAATAGGGGTATATTGCTATACGGTCATGCCCTTTGGTCTAAAGAATGCAGGTGCGACATACCAGCGAGCTATGAGCATCATCTTCCATAAACATCTGTGCAAGGTAGACGAGTGTTATGTTGATGACATCTCCGTTAAAAGTCGCTTCCAAGATGACCATCTTCATGATCTAAGGATTATATTCGATCTTATGCGGGCGCACCAGCTCAAGATTAACCCAACCAAATCCTTCCTGGGAGTCTCCAGCGACAAGTTCTTAGGTTTTGTCATAACTTTGAAGGGTATCCACATCGACCCCAACAAGACCAAAGAATCATTGAAATGCATCCGCCAAAGAACCTCATGGATCTTCGTGCCTTCAAGGAATATTGGCATATATCAGGAGATTCATATCAAACCTATCTGGATGTTGTCAACCCTTCACTCGGTTATGAAGAAGGGATTATCCTTTGTCTGGACCGAAGAATGCCAACGAGAGTTTGATGACATCAAGAAGTACCTCTCGAACCCCCTAGTATTGGTGGCTCCAGTCGTAGGAAAACTCTTCTTACTTTATGTACGGACGATGGATCACTCTCGGTGCTCGACTAGCCCAAAAAGTGATACATGTCATGAGCAGGCTATCTATTATCATAGCAGAATAATGGTCGGCACGGAGCATAGGTGCAACCCTGTTGAGAATGAGTGCCTTGCTTTGGTCTTTGTTATCCAGAAGATACGGCATTACGTGGCTAGGAAAACAATTCATGTGATCTCGCGAGTTAATCCTCTCAGAGTCCTCATGACCAAGCCCGGTGCACTTAATTTCCGCTTAGCCACGTTGGCCATACTGCTATCACCGTATGACATGGTATTTTTCCTACAGAAGGTTGTCAAAGGCCAGGCATTGGCTAACTTCCTTACAGCCCATCCGGTGCCAGAGATCTCGAAGCTTTACGAGAAGATCCCATACGGAGTGGTGGACTCTAACACAATGATGGCAGAGATCGTTTGGTGAATGTTCTTCGACAGTGCTTCAAGAACAGGGCCCAAAGGCAATATTGTTGCAGGAGTTAGGATAGTGTTGATTTCCCCCGATGATCTGGTCATCCACCATACTTACTCTCTCATATAGTCGTGCACCAACAATGTGGCTGAGTACAAGGCTCTCGTTATTGGGCTTCAACTCGCTAAACAAGTGAGAGTTGACTATTTAGAGGCCTACGGCGACTCCAAATTGATAGACATTCAGGTCCAGAGCAAGTATGAAGTCCGATACGGGGACTTGATTCCCTACCACCAAGCCGCACTAGGCATAATCTCCTCCTTCAACGGGTTCTTCATAGAGTATGTGCTGCGGATACAAAATATTGAGGCTGACGCTCTCGTCGGCCTCGCAGCTTTCTTGGCAGTCACGGTTAACACCCATCAATGGATCACAGTAGTCGGTGAATAACTGGTCTGCCCAAAAAATAATCTTTGCACGTGGCTGAGTTATTCATTGGAGACAGACCTCAACACCCAAGATGGGATACTCCCTTTCATAGACTACGCAGTGTATGGAATTCTGCCTGAGGACCAGAAGGAAGCTACTTCCATTAGGAGATGTTTCCTCCGATTTTATTACGACACGACTACCAAAATTTTGTATCGTCATTCCTATGACGGTCTTCTACAGCGATGCCTAACAAATACAGAAGTGAAGCAGGCACTCTGTATGGCTCACGACAGTGTTTGCGGAGCCCATCAACCCGGACCCAAGCTACAGGGTCATCTCCGAAGGATGGGTTATTATTGGCCGACAATGGTAGCAGATGCCGTAGACTATGCAAAAAAATATCGGATGTGCCAAATCCATGCAGACTTCATCCACTAGCCCTCAGAATTCCTACATCCAACGGTTGCATCTGATCGTTCGAAGCATAGGGGATGGATTAGTCCATCTTCGTCTAAGGGGCATCGGTTTATCCTCGCCATCACGGATTACTTCTCCAAGTGGACGGAGGTCATTTCGCTCGCTGAAGTAAAGACGTCAAACGTGATCAACTTCACTAAACATCACGTTATATACCGATTTGGACTACCTCAAAGGATTATCCATGATAATGGTCCATAGTTCGCAAGTTACGCTTTATATCGGTTTTGCGATAAAAATCGAATTCAGAACGTAGCTTCGACTGCCTACAACCCAACAGCAAATGGTCTAGCGAGGCTGACGCTCTCGTCGGCCTCGCAGCTTTCTTGGCAGTCACGGTTAACACCCATTAATAGATCACAATAGTCGGTGAAGAACTGGTCTGCCCAAAAAATAATCTTTATACGTGACTGAGCTATTCATTAGAGACAGACCTCAACACCCAAGATTGGATACTCCCTTTCATAGACTACACAGTGTATGGAATTCTGCCTGAGGACCAGAAGGAAGCTACTTCCATTAGGAGATGTTCCCTCCGATTCTATTACGATACGGCTACCAAAATTTTGTATCATCGTTCCTATGACGGTCTTCTATAGCGATGCCTATCAAATACAGAAGTAAAGCAGGCACTCCGTACGGCTCACGACGGTGTTTACGGAGTCCATCAACCCAGACCCAAGCTACAGGGTCATCTCTGAAGGATGAGTTATTATTAGCCGACAATGGTAGCAGATGCCGTAGATTATGCAAGGAAAATCGGATGTGCCAAATCTATGCAGACTTCATCCACCAGCCCTCAGAATTCCTACATCCAACGGTTGCATCTGACCGTTCGAAGCATGGGGGATGGATTAGTCCACCTTCGTCTAAGGGGCATCGGTTTATCCTCGCCATCATAGATTACTTCTCCAAGTGGACGGAGGCCATTTCGCTCACTGAAGTAAAGACGTCAAACGTGATCAACTTCGCTAAACATCACGTTATATACCGATTTGGACTACCTCAAAGGATTATCCTCGATAATGGTCCATAGTTACAAGTTACGCTTTCTATCAGTTTTGTGATAAAAATTGAATTCAGAACGTAGCTTCGACTGCCTACAATCCAACAGCTAATGGTCTAACAGAAGCATTCAATAAGACAATCATAAATCTACTCAAGAATTTTGTGTCATCTAACAAGCGCCACTGGAATAAGAAGCTGGGAGAGTGTTTCTGGGCCTACTGTACAATGGTCCAAACATCGACTGGCAATACATCGTTCTCTCTAGTCTATGGGAGCGAGGTCACACTCCCCCTAGAGGTCCAAATTCTCTCACTTTGGGTGGCCCTCTCCACCGCCGATGGCTACAAGAGTTGGAGGCACTTGATGAGAAGCGTCTTTTAGCTCAATAGCGTATTGAGCTATACCAGGCAAGCTTCTCAGGAGCCTTCAACAAATGAGTCAAAGAAAGTACATTCCAAATGGGTGAACTCGTCTTGACAGTAAAATGATCGATGGTTATGACACACAAGACGGCTGAAAATTTTTAAGCCAAATAAAAATGCCCTTTTGTCATAGAATCGGTATATTCCAACGGTGCCTACAGGCTCGCAAAACCTAATAGAGACTTGCTCATGATGCCGATCAAAGGCAAGTTCCTCAAAATATACTATGTCTAAGCTAGACTCACCCTTTCCCTATCCCCAGTAGGATAATCAAGATGTACGGTGCTTACATCTTCATTTTCATATCCCTAGCAAGTGTGTACATACAACATGTATTATTTCCCTACAAATTATTGTAAAAAGTCATTTTCTGTATTCAGGAGTCCTGAATACACAACAGACAATGGATCCTCAGAAGCACCCTAATGGAGCAGCTTTCAGTAAACTGTTCCTCAGTTAGTCACTGGGACACAGGTTCATGTCCACACCACCTCTGAACTACGGTCGTAAAATTCTCCTCACTAGGGTTTGTCATGTCCACATCACCTCTAAACAAACCTCCTTGTTTTGACTATCGACTGTCACATCCATCATACCTTTGATATCGATCGTCATCCAAACCTATCATTCATACTTAACTATAGGTACGCCAGCGATAATAAGTCTATAAAATATATCACGTCCATATCACCTCTGATAGGATTTTATTTCAAAATTATTACTTGCACTCAAGTGCGCAGGAAGTAATAGGTCAAGCAAAGATCCCCCAGTGGAATGTCCTTAACAACTACAATATTGTGTTGCGTCCTTATTTTTTCTAACACAATATCCAAGATCCACAATATACAACATGAAAAATATACGGAGAAGTTTTGAAAAAAGAAGGAACTTTTCATTAATATTCAAGATCATGAGTACATATGATGAGAATCTATTACATCCAAGATTTTCATTAATATTCAGGATCATGAGTACATTTGATGAAAGTTTTCTATGAGAAAAACCTTCTCCATTAAGGCGCCCCTCCATGTTATTTTTGTTACCCAAGCAAGTGAAGCCAGTAACAGAGCTAGCTCAATCCATTATGGATCATCCCTTCTACAGTGCAAACCTCAATATATGGAAAAGAATCCATACTGATGGATAGCAAGGGAGGGTCGGGATCAGACGCTCTTTGTCCAAGCAGAATACGGAAGACAAGGAATGGCAATCAATCCAAATTCTGTCATGGATACCGCAGGTGCCCGGCCAATGGCAGGTCGCATAAAGGGAAAAATTACAGCTAGCATGCTGCATAAACAGGGACAGCTCTGTGCATGACATAGGATGTTCATTCTCGTCTCTTGGATCAGTTCTTGATGAACTGCCGCATAAGGGTAGCACTCTCTTCGAGTGACGAATGCTATGATATCCTTCCTTGCTCTATCGTAAGTAGTACGAACTGAGGTAGAACATGCACAAAGAGGATTCGAATCATCAGTAAAGCAGAACATGAATCAAAAATAGAGTATACATTATGAGCCTTCATCCATGCATCAGAATCAAGATACGCATAAGCCTTTATACATGCGCCAGACCCGGGGTATGCATGATCCAAATGATTTCTCATCCGTGCGACTAAACCAAAAGGAAAGCCTGCACGTGCTCTACGTAGCAAAAGCTATGCAAAGAAGTATGCATGTATGGGCTAGATGATTTCTCATCCATGCGACTGAGAAATGAGTAGAGTCTATGCGTATTCTAGATGATCTCTTATCCACGCGACAAGACTGTGTACTTGTGTCTCCGTGTTTTTCGCATCACAGAACAAGTGTCGAAGTACTCCAATATCTTAAGTTGGAGCATCAGCAGCAAGGGGCCAAGGGTCCACTTCTCTCTCGTTAGACCCCTCAACGAGAAGATTGGGGGCTAGATTGGGGGCCTTCAATATTTTGTCTCACGAGGAAAGAGCGAGCGTAAGGAATGAGGCGCTCTCTCTCTCTCTCTCTCTCTATCTCTATCTCTCTCTCTCTCCTTCATGGGTCACCTATTTATAAGGACCTAGGGCCGTATAAAGAGATCGATGTAATGAACCAGGCCGTTATGAGGATGAATCTGACTTGTAAGTAATGCCTCGATTTTCACGGTCAGGATTTATCCCCAGTCAAAACTGACCCCCTAATTTTTGATTCCCCATTATCTCTGGTAAACCGCCCCCTTGGAGTTCGTAAGTAACGGTGGCTCAAAATCATAAGAAATTTGTTCAGAGATCGAGGAAAAACTTCTCATTTAATGAAGACAGCCTGGCAGATTCATCCATGCGCAAGTAAACTCATGCAACAAACAACCTATGCGTTCAGAAAGTCACTTTTCATGCTTCTTATTCAAAGTATTCCAAATTTATCCACAGTTTGAAAATTTTGAAGGGGGTCTTGAAGAATCATTAAAAATCTAGGAGAAATATGCCCTCATACATCAGGCCGTATAACGAAACTCATTCAAAGTTATGCACCATATAATTCATGCGGCATAGAAGCAAAGACGCATGCGACATAAGTTAAGAGATGCATGACGTTTTGGGCGCAGGGTAGCACTTATGTCAGTCACAACATTTATGACTCTGACAGCAATAATGGCAATGAACGTCTCGGTTTTGACGTTGGAAGTGGACGTCAGCTCTTACATCACTTTCATGATTACAATTGACCATGTACGTGCCACGTATATACACAACAAAGATACATATACATCAAGATCTTTATGCGTCAAGCTCTCTATGTGTTAAGTTCTTCATGAGCCAAGCTCTCCATGAGTTAAGCTTCCTATGCGTCGTGGTCCTTATGCATCTAAACGACCATAAGACCCGATCTCTGGGAGGCTCAGCCCCTATGTAGTTCAGTCTCTATGCGAACTGAGGAGATTCTCTACAATCAAGTGCAGGCCACCTGTCAAGCTGACCAAGTCACGCACACAAAATGAGAACCAACCAGATCTTCAGCAACAACAGATCACAACAAGACACCACATGGCAGCTCAGCCCTGACTTGCGGTCGAGGTTACAACCGTTCTGTTAAGAATGAACACGTGGCAGTCCCAGAATCCATGCGCGTATAGCATATGCACGTGCATAGTCTGTCAGCATGATGGTTATAAATAGTAGTGTTGCATACCCACCACAGACACACAGACAAACATGAGAAGCTTTATCCCCTCGTCGGACCGTCATAGGAGTAAAGGAGTCAGTTACAGTACTCGATATCCATTGTCACACTCCCTATAATAAAAAATAATGTACTTAGATTTTGTGTTTAGGATTTCTCTGTACTTCTTTCGTTTGTTATACAACAAAGTAGGTTCAACTTTCATCAATGGAAAACACACGGTAGCGTAGTTCACTACTTATGCCACAGTGTTTGGCACAACAGCTAGCTATTTGAATCCTCGGTAGATTAATACCATCAGATCTAGATACCACTTTTATCCACTATTAAGTCAAAAAAATATCCGATAGGAACGGACTTGGAAATACAATGACGCACATTTTCTCTCACAGGATGATTGTATTTCGTACCCATAAGAGTGTTCTCACACAAGTGTTAACCAAGAAAAAGAGATTGTCATTAATAATCTTGATTACATATGATAAAAATCTACTACATAAAGATTTTTATAATCATGGTTACATATGGTAGAAATTTACCCCAAATTTTTATTAATATCCATGCCATCTCCACTCATTCTGGGTCATCCCTCCATCTGACTCCTCAGTACGAACCTCAGTATATGGACAAGAATCCATACTGATGGAAAACAGTGGAGGAGGGATTGGACGCTCTTCTGCCATGGGCTAAAGATAGAGTATTGATTGGGAATCAATCACAATCCTGTAATCAGCACCCCAATCGTATAGCCGGTGGCAGGCCACATAAAGGGGAGAAACATAGCTAGCATGTTGCATGGACAAGAACAAACTCGCTTCCTTATCCAATAAATTTTTGCATAAAGTTGGCATACTTTTAGATAGCAGGATGTTTAAATACTCAATTACTCACTTTTCTCTACGAATGACATAATTCATGATATCCTTCCATGCTCCATCGAGACCGAAGCAATTCAAAACGATCCCTGCATGACGGACAGACACACAAAGTCAGAACACTTGCAGTCCATGCAAAGGACGATCGCGCATAGCCTCTCGGCGCATGTTCATAATAAAACATCATGAGACATTTTCACCCATGTGCATAATGGAAGGTTTCTTGGGCGCGATCTATGCGAGGCTATGCGTGGCTTTGTGCGGCTATGTACAGTTATGTGTTTATGCACGTTTACGCGTATCCGCGCATGCACGCATGAGCTGTTGTGCTGCTGGCTTATGCGTGCAGGAGCAGATATGGTTGTGCTGTTGGGCACATATGTGTAGAGAGCGTGGTTAGCGCACGATCCCGCTGATTGCGGGATTTTATCGGTAATAGAAAGATTGAGTCAATTAATCATATCCGATTTTTGTGCGATTTGAATTTAATTCGTTCATATTTTTCTTTAATTTTGGTTGGTGACCCAGATTAGGGTTAGAGTTTTCACCCTACTCTATAAATACTATCTTCGTTCCCCCTTTGAGAACTTATTTTGAAATTGAGAGACGGAAAGAGTATTGTCCTGCTGCCACCATTGGAGTCCAAAAGATCGTACGAGTTCGTGACAAAGGTGATGGCGAGCGTTCTAGTAAGTCTTCTCAGAACTTGCTGGTTCTTGGGAGCAGTGTAAACACCTGAATTTTTCAAAAATTAAAAAAATAAATTTTTAGGATTTTTTGGAATTTTTAACTAATTAAAATAAATATTTTCTGGTATTAAATAATTTTTGTGATTTTATTAAATAATAAAATATTATGAAAATAATATTTTTAAGTATAAAATAAATAATTAGACATATTATAATTTTTCTGAAATTTATTGGGCCCAGAAACTATTTTTTAAGACCTAAAAATAAAGTTTTTAAATAAACCAACCTGAACCGGATTGAACCGAACCGGTTTAATAATAAATTAAACCAACCAGACTAAACCGGATCCAAACCCTAGTGGGTCAGGTCGGATCCATACCCAAAACCCGACCCGCTACAACCCGACCCGATACCCAATTTGCAACAGTAAACCGCTGGAAAATTTCCAACCGCCGCTCCGACTTCGTCCCCGACCGTTCCCTACGGCCTTTTCGCCTCCGCGCTGCCCCTAACCACCTTCGCCTCCCCGTTCACCGGCCGCCCCTGTCACTACCACATTCTGAAAACAGGGGTATTTTCAAATTTTTACAATATTTAATATTATTGTAGTTATAATTAATTAATTGCATGCTAGTGTATTTAATTTAAATAATTTTGTGCGATGTGTAATCCAATATATAATTATATGCAGTATTAATTATTTTATTTAGCTAGCAGACTTGACCTAGAAGCCAGTAGATAGCACCTGTCCGAATTATGGAATTTTGAAGTTAATTATTTTATCTAGAAATTTATTTATTGGAGATTTAAATTAATTACTGTATTTTATTTAATATTTTGCGCTTTGCCTTTGCTTCGATAATTGGAGCACTATCCAGACTTTTGTCTTCCAACAAATTTCACAATCTTGCTCTAGACATGCCCGCCTTCTATTCTGCTATTTTTGCAACTCATAATTTTGCCCTCTGTGCATTGTTTCTGGCCGCACAAAAATCGTCGCGGACGTTATTTTTAATTTTCTATTTTGTATCGTTGTGCGTTCCAATCGAAAATTGGAGGCCATCTTGACCTATTTTTCATGCGGCCCAAATTAGGATAATGTTCTGTTCTGAGTCTTCTTCAATATTGGTATTGATGACTTGATCTGATTTTGGCCCCAAGTACTCCTAATTAATTGTTGAACACAACTTGCATTTTATTTCTATTTAAATTGAGGATACCATTTTATCTGATTTTAAAATCCCAATTTAATTCCAGTGCCCTGCAAATTCAGCCCATACCCATCTTACAGTGCCCCCTGACCCTACAAAACATCGGACCCCGAATCGCCCGCCCAATTTTCGTTATTTCATGTGTTTGTGCAATTTCCCGAATTTAAGGGGCTAAGTTGCAATTATTCAATTGTAGGTGCCAACACCTAATTATTTTAATCAATGAGGGGGCCTATTAATTTTAATTAAGAACCCTCAACCCCCATGAATAAATTCCTCATGTTCAATCCTAGCCATTCATTAGAAATTGGCCCATCACAACCCTCCACCACACCCTCTCTCTCCCTATTTAATGACTTGTACTCTCAAACCCTAATCCCTATGCAACCTAGAAAACACCACCTCACAAGCCTCCAAAATTCCCCAAGCCCCCACATCCTCTCTCATACGTATGTAGTTTTTCTTCCTTCTCCTTTCTTCTTCTCTTTCCTTCTCTTCTTCTTCCTTCTTCTTCTCCTCCTTTTGTATTTTTTTTGAATTTGAAATCTAGGGGAGGGGGGAACACTGTTCACCACCCTCACCCCTATTTGCTGTGCTCCGGCCGGCGAACTCTTCCCGACCCCGGCGGCCAGGCGACCCCGCTCCTCCTCTGCTGTGTACAGCCGACCGCCCACACCCTTCTCCTTCTCCGGCGGTGAGTTCTCCCCGACTCCCCGTGTATCCCCTCCGGCCCGGCTGTCCTCCGCCCGCTGCTGAACCCCGGCAGACTCCCCCACGGCGGCTGCTCGAGCTCCTCAACCCGGCGTTCCCCATCGCAGTCCGGCGCCCACTGCTACCCTGCTGTCTCCGGCCCAGGTGGCCACTCCCCCTCACGAGCGTCCAGCCCGGCGGCCATCCGACGGCCCGCGGCTGCTCCTCCCCGACCTCCCATCAACACCACACCACCATCAACAGCGAATCCGGCCGGCTGCTCCAAGCCCGGAGCCCCTCGCGCCGGCGGCGCTGCTGCACTCCCTCCGGCGGCCCCTCGCGAGTCCTTCCCGGCGGCGACTGCTCAGCCCGACGGTCACTCCAGCGGCCAGCAACTTCCCTCTGTAAGTTTTTCATCTCCTCTTTTTCTCTTTGTATATATATATATATATCCTTATATATATATATATGTATATATATATATATATATATACGTATGGATATGTATAATACGTATATATATTTGTAGGTATTTAGTTGATGTATTGTAGGTATGTGAATAGTATTATTTTTATTAAATGTTAAATAGTACATATAATATTGGTATACGTATAAATATATATTTCGTATATACTTAATAATTAAATATAAAATGGAAATCCATGAATAAATGTATATTTTGTAAATGTATGTATTTAAAATAAATATGTTATATGCAAATAACTTGTAAATATACTAATATAAATATATAACTAGTATATGTCTTTGTGTATATATTGATTAACGTATATACATATAAATGTTTTGTTTATATATCTTTAATTAATGTGAAATTTAGTATATGCATTTAATTTAAATTGTATATATATATATGTATATGTATACATAGGTTTATTTTATGACATTATTAAATAAAAATATATGCTAGTATGAATTTATTTTGGTATATTTTTCCAATAAATGTATAAATATGTAAATGTATATTATATTATTTATTAGTAATCAATTATATGAGTATAGTAGATAATTAAATTATATAATTACGTATGTATTTAATTGATGCTTTAAATGCATGAATATGCGTAGCATTTATTTATTTAATAGTTAAATACACAATGTATTAGTAATGTTAATTACAGATATGTATATTATTTCTTTTGTAAATATTTAATTGTATAAGTACAGGTATGTATTAATTAACTGTATATGTAATTATGTATTTTTAATTAAATGTTTAAACAGTAGTTATATATATCTGTGTTACATTGATATGTACGTATATATATATCTATATATATAATTAATTTGGTACTAGTATATAATAAAAACATATTTTGGTATAAATGAACAAATATATATAAATGAACGTATTTTGGTAAAAATGTGCAACTATAGCAAGTAATTTATATTGGTATATATTTTAGATATATTTCATGAATTATGTATATATATATATATATACATACAAGTATTATTTTATTATGTTTATATGCAAGTATTATTTATTTTTAAAGTATATAGTTATGCATATATCTATTATTGATATTGATGGAGATTATATGTAATTAATTAATAAGATGATTATTTAAATAGGTAGTCCTACTAGATGACCCTAGTTGACTAAGTGCCCTGTCTGGCATGGCCCTGAGGCCAGTGTTTATAGACTGTGTGTTAGCGTAGCTTCTGATACAAATGTCATATTGTGATGTGTTTATAGGACTGTTGGTTTACCAGGGGATACTCTGGAACAGGACATCCATAAATACCAGCTAAGGACCCGAGGCAAGTACATTCTCTGATAATTTCCAATTCTTGATAATTGCTATAAGTTCAATGATCTTGAAATGTTACAACTGAATCTTTGACACTGTGTTACACGGACTGGTATAGCTTGGATCTGCAGTCATGAGATGTTACCTTGATTATCGTATTGACATTGTACACGACATGTATATTTAGACATTGTACATGATAGACTTGACTTGCTCGTGTATCGTGACGTGTCATGGTTGGATCCACAGTACTAGTTGGGGGCGGAGAAGTAGTTAGTAAGAAATGTGATCATAACCTCTTATTGTAGTATATAAAATTGTAAGTGTTAATCATGCTCTTCACCCATGATTAGCCAGGCCCTGTAGCTACTGTACATGTTCCCAAGCCGATCATATTTCGAAACTACTATTTCAAACACCTAGAATAGATTACAGTTCTCTATCTTTAATCATATACTACATCACCCGTATATGATACTGTACCTCGTTCTTCCATTTTTATACATGCACTGACTGTACCATACTGCCTATTGCCTGTCTCTTTACATTGCCTGTCTCTCTTAAATTACCATTGTATTTATTTCACTGTCTTCTCAGTAGCTATCATGACATGTTTTATTGTATTATAGACATTATCAATTAATGGAACTGTTATTTGAGAGTGTTACTTTGCTCCTTCCTGACTGGAAACATTTTTCCAGACTATGCCTTAGAGGACCGCTGTCCGACACTTTATGGACCATATGGTGAGTAGCTGCAGACTTGATAGTAGTTGTGATTCCAGGAGGTCTAGCTGGAAAATACTATTTTTAGTTAGTTCTTTTAACAGTCTATTTGGTACCGAATTTGTCTCCGGCATTTTGATGATTCTTGGATATTGTTAAGTTAAGTTATTTCTTGTGGACTTGTGATGTGTTTAATTTAAATTTCTGTTTCGAAATCTTATCGTGCTGTAATTCTGTGATTGAGTATATGTTCATCTATTTCTGTCATCCGTGCCTCCTAATGGAGATTGGATAATTGCGCGACATTAGTTAGATAGTACCAATACCTAGACAGCGTTCTACCGCCGATGCTGCGGCGTAGGCTGGACGTACCCACGCACTCGTGCCCCTAAACCGGGTGCGGGTCGTGACACGTTTTTAGTGGTGGCCCATGCAGGTCAGACTTCGCGAGTTGTGCGATGTCATAGTAGTGTAGCATCCTTGTTATACTACTGCGTACCTGCTATAGAATCTAGGACATAGGATACTAGGACGAGAGCAAATACTCAATCACAATTCCTTGAGAGATTCCTGGGATGACCCCTGAGAATCATGTTAAAACTTCCAATCTACAATCATTCCCATGTTCTGTCCATTCTCACTTATCGATATTGAATTTGATTGTTGTTGATTTGTTATTAAATTAGGATTTTGGTTTCACTTGATTTGATTGTTGTTAATTAGGTATTTAAGTTAGGATTTTGGGTTTCATTGTAGGGTTGATTTCATATTAAGAGGAATTTATAGACTGATTTATGATATTATTTGATGATGCCGTCAATGAGGACAGTGAAAAGGATTAACATTAGAGCTATTTGACTACAGAAGGTGGATTTAAAATTTTAATTGAAGATTGAAAATGAATTTTAAATTTTAGGATTCTAAGAAGATTGAGATTGTTATTAAAATTTATTTTAAAGATTTCAATGAATTGCAAAATTTTGAAATATGAGGAGTTGAAATATTGTTATTAAAATTTTATTTTGAGGATTCAGATTCGATTCAATAAACCTAGACAAGTCTGTAAGGATCTTTAAGATGATTAAGTTTTCATTTCATTATTTAAATAATTGACCTTGAGGAAAGTGTATACATTTACTTTAAATTTATTCAAGGAGTTATTTTTGAGGAAAATTTATTTGAGGATAAGATTTTATAGTGGGAGATATATTATAATATAAGTAGGTGAGATGCATGCGTAAGGATCGGTTGGCTTGAGTATGATTGAGAATTCACTGCAAACTGACTTGGGTGATCATCAAGGGTTGTACTAGAAAGTGCAGTACTTAGTATGGTATATTGAAATTGATATGCATTGAGTGATAAGATTAACTAGTATTAGCGATTGCAGTAGGTAAGGAAGCTAGCAGTGAGTGTGCTTGTGATAGAACTGTGGTACTTATAAGGATAGAGGTATCAGACCATGGATGCATCTTTGACCCGTACAATCACAACTAGGATTTTCTTTCAAACCTATTTATCTTGAATGTTGCTTCTTTAGATCTGTACTGTCCTTCCTTGATGATATCGCATTTTGCCTAAATTGATTCTTTGGGATCTGTCTTCAGGATGTCGCCGCAGACACGGTCTATGAGAGCGGGAACATCAGCTTTAGAGGGGTCTGCCACCTCTCCACCTGATGGACAGACATCCGTAGTTCCTCCTACATCTCCGATGCACGTAAGTGATCCTCCTCCACCTGTTCAGAAGATTGCCGCAGCTGTGACGGACAACCTTCCTCCTCCACCGACTCCGATTCCCGGAAGTTTGCCCATTGACGGAACGCAGATGTTTACCTTGATCCAAGGCATGGTAGATGCCCAGAGAGTAACGGCAGACGCTCAGCGAGTTCAAGCTGAGGCTCAGAAGGTGCAAGCAGAAGCGTACCAGGCACAAACCGAGCTGATGAAAGAAAACATGGAGAATGCTCACCAGGTGACTCTCCAAGCTTTGGAGAAAGTAGCACAGTACCAGCAGTTTCCTGGCCAGCAACAGCAGAGATCAGGCACTATAGTAGATTTCAAAAGGATGATGCCTCGAGAGTTCAAAGGCACCGAAGGAATACTCTACGCTGACGACTGGCTAGAAGATATAGAGAGAAGCCTGCGATTGACCCAGATTCCGGAGAGCTTGAAGATAGAAGCCGCTGGCAGTCAGATGTTCGATATCGCACTCACGTGGTATCGCACAGAACCGAGAATTACTGCACAAGGACTTACTTGGGAGACCTTCAAGGAACTCTTCAAGGAGAAGTTCTTTCCCGACGTGGCATTGGGAACCTTGGAAAGTCAATTTCATGACTTAGTTCAAGAAAACATGTCGGTCGACGAGTACGCTGCAGAATTCTGTAGATTGAGCCGTTTTGCATCGTCTATGATTCGAGCCCCAGGAGATCGAGCCCGGAAATTTAGAAAGGGACTGACAAGAGAGATTAAGTCGCGCACTTCTGGTCGTCGTACCGCTACCTTTGAGGCTATCTTGATGGATGCTCAGATCGCAGAAGAGGATCTGGATCTCAGGCCTAAGAGGAGCCACAATACTTTTGGAGATACGAATGGTAGCCCAGGACCAGCCAAGCATCCCCGTATTCAGCACCAACAGGAGTACCAAGTACCATTTCATATTCAGCAACAACCATGGACATTTCAGCATCCACCGCAGTACCTAGCACCAGTTCCTATCCAGCGACAGCCCTGGGCATTTCAGTATCAACAGCAGTACCCGGCACCAGTTCCTGTACAGCAGGATCAACGAACTTGTCACTTTTGTAAGAAGCCAGGTCACCTTTGGGAGAGCTGTAGAACGAGGCTAGGACTTTGTTTGCACTGTGGCGCTGCGGGACATCGAGTAAGGGATTGTCTTCGAGTCCCTCATCTTCTCAGCCAACACGCAGCTTCAGACTATAGAGATCCAGTTAGGCTACCTGTGGAACCATACATTGCTCAGTACCTGCAAAGGGAACCACCCCAGCAGGACAGGCATTTGCGATGACGGTCGAGGAGACCGATACTGCAGGTAATGTGTTAGCAGTTTCTGTTCTTTCCTTTATTCTGTTCCTATCTATTTGATTGATTGATTGCTTAGTACCATAGTTCGTATGCATGATTCTTTGTTATAATGTAGTTAGTAGTACACCCTGATACATGGACTGCAACACCCTAACAAATGAGACCATAACCATGTATGTTCCCCCTAGATTGTATGTGGTATGACTATAGGTAGAATTTCCTTAGACCGTGATTCTTGGTGTTGACTGTAGTGAAGATTCATAAAGGAGTTATGACTTGACAGGAGGAACAAGATGATAAAATTTGAGGATAATTATTGATTTAAATAAATGGTTAAGAAATTTACATGGCATAATTGGTGGTTTATAAATTCCAGGAAAGATTTTGACATGTTTAAGTTGGTTATTAATTTGAAAATTTTGGAAGATTTAGCAATGTATTTATTTAATTGCAAGTTATGAATCTTAGAACCTTATATTTGGATATCACCTTTGGAGACTCCTTAAATAGCATATTGTTGAGTATTTTGAGGAGTGGATATTAAATCCCGGACACTGAATTATTAACTCAAAACTTTCAAGGAAATTTTAATAAAAAGGGACTTTGATTCTATGTCGAGGATTTTTACAGAATTTTTGAAAATTGTGGAAAGACCTTGTGAATTGTTAACTGAGTTCGTGATTGAAGAATTTAAACTTTGAGGAAATAATAATGATGTGTATGATAAATGCTACTATGAGGATTTTAAATTTCGAGGACAAAATTCTTTTAAGGTGGGTAGACTTGTCACTACCACATTCTGAAAACAGGGGTATTTTCAAATTTTTACAATATTTAATATTATTGTAGTTATAATTAATTAATTGCATGATAGTGTATTTAATTTAAATAATTTTGTGCGATGTGTAATCCAATATATAATTATATGCAGTATTAATTATTTTATTTAGCTAGCAGACTTGACCTAGAAGCCAGTAGATAGCACCTGTCCGAATTATGGAATTTTGAAGTTAATTATTTTATCTAGAAAGTTATTTATTGGAGATTTAAATTAATTACTGTATTTTATTTAATATTTTGCGCTTTGCCTTTGCTTCGATAATTGGAGCACTATCCAGACTTTTGTCTTCCAACAAATTTCACAATCTTGCTCTAGACATGCCCGCCTTCCATTCTGCTATTTTTGCAACTCATAATTTTGCCCTCTGTGCATTGTTTCTGGCCGCACAAAAATCGTCGCGGACGTTATTTTTAATTTTCTATTTTGTATCGTTGTGCGTTCCAATCGAAAATTGGAGGCCATCTTGACCTATTTTTCGTGCGGCCCAAATTAGGGTAATGTTCTGTTCTGAGTCTTCTTCAATATTGGTATTGATGACTTGATCTGATTTTGGCCCCAAGTACTCCTAATTAATTGTTGAACACAACTTGTATTTTATTTCTATTTAAATTGAGGATACCATTTTATCTGATTTTAAAATCCTAATTTAATTCCAGTGCCCTGCAAATTCTGCCCATACCCATCTTACAGTGCCCCCTGACCCTACAAAACATCGGACCCCGAATCGCCCGCCCAATTTTTGTCATTTCATGTGTTTGTGCAATTTCCCGAATTTAAGGGGCTAAGTTGCAATTATTCAATTGTAGGTGCCAACACCTAATTATTTTAATCAATGAGGGAGCCTATTAATTTTAATTAAGAACCCTCAACCCCCATGAATAAATTCCTCATGTTCAATCCTAGCCATTCATTAGAAATTGGCCCATCACAACCCTCCACCACACCCTCTCTCTCCCTATTTAATGACTTGTACTCTCAAACCCTAATCCCTATGCAACCTAGAAAACACCACCTCACAAGCCTCCAAAATTTCCCAAGCCCCCACATCCTCTCTCATACGTATGTAGTTTTTCTTCCTTCTCCTTTCTTCTTCTCTTTCCTTCTCTTCTTCTTCCTTCTTCTTCTCCTCCTTTTGTATTTTTTTTGAATTTGAAATCTAGGGGAGGGGGGAACACTGTTCACCACCCTCACCCCTATTTGCTGTGCTCCGGCCGGCGAACTCTTCCCGACCCCGGCGGCCAGGCGACCCCGCTCCTCCTCTGCTGTGTACAGCCGACCGCCCACACCCTTCTCCTTCTCCGGCGGTGAGTTCTCCCCGACTCCCCGTGTATCCCCTCCGGCCCGGCTGTCCTCCGCCCGCTGCTGAACCCCGGCAGACTCCCCCACGGCGGCTGCTCGAGCTCCTCAACCCGGCGTTCCCCATCGCAGTCCGGCGCCCACTGCTACCCTGCTGTCTCCGGCCCAGGTGGCCACTCCCCCTCACGAGCGTCCAGCCCGGCGGCCATCCGGCGGCCCGCGGCTGCTCCTCCCCGACCTCCCATCAACACCACACCACCATCAACAGCGAATCCGGCCGGCTGCTCCAAGCCCGGAGCCCCTCGCGCCGGCGGCGCTGCTGCACTCCCTCCGGCGGCCCCTCGCGAGTCCTTCCCGGCGGCGACTGCTCAGCCCGACGGTCACTCCGGCGGCCAGCAACTTCCCTCTGTAAGTTTTTCATCTCCTCTTTTTCTCTTTGTATATATATATATATATCCTTATATATATATATGTATATATATATATATATATATATATACGTATGGATATGTATAATACGTATATATATATTTGTAGGTATTTAGTTGATGTATTGTAGGTATGTGAATAGTATTATTTTTATTAAATGTTAAATAGTACATATAATATTGGTATACGTATAAATATATATTTCGTATATACTTAATAATTAAATGTAAAATAGAAATACATGAATAAATGTATATTTTGTAAATGTATGTATTTAAAATAAATATGTTATATGCAAATAACTTGTAAATATACTAATATAAATATATAACTAGTATATGTCTTTGTGTATATATTGATTAACGTATATACATATAAATGTTTTGTTTATATATCTTTAATTAATGTGAAATTTAGTATATGCATTTAATTTAAATTGTATATGTATACATAGGTTTATTTTATGACATTATTAAATAAAAATATATGCTAGTATGAATTTATTTTGGTATATTTTTCCAATAAATGTATAAATATGTAAATGTAAATGTATATTATATTATTTATTAGTAATCAATTATATGAGTATAGTAGATAATTAAATTATATAATTACGTATGTATTTAATTGATGCTTTAAATGCATGAATATGCGTAGCATTTATTTATTTAATAGTTAAATACACAATGTATTAGTAATGTTAATTACAGATATGTATATTATTTTTTTTGTAAATATTTAATTGTATAAGTACAGGTATGTATTAATTAATTGTATATGTAATTATGTATTTTTAATTAAATGTTTAAACAGTAGTTATATATATCTGTGTTACATTGATATGTACGTATATATATATCTATATATATAATTAATTTGGTACTAGTATATAATAAAAACGTATTTTGGTATAAATGAACAAATATATATAAATGAACGTATTTTGGTAAAAATGTGCAACTATAGCAAGTAATTTATATTGGTATATATTTTAGATATATTTCATGAATTATGTATATATATATATATACATACAAGTATTATTTTATTATGTTTATATGCAAGTATTATTTATTTTTAAAGTATATAGTTATGCATATATCTATTATTGATATTGATGGAGATTATATGTAATTAATTAATAAGATGATTATTTAAATAGGTAGTCCTACTAGATGACCCTAGTTGACTAAGTGCCCTGTCTGGCATGGCCCTGAGGCCAGTGTTTATAGACTGTGTGTTAGCGTAGCTTCTGATACAAATGTCATATTGTGATGTGTTTATAGGACTGTTGGTTTACCAGGGGATACTCTGGAACAGGACATCCATAAATACCAGCTAAGGACCCGAGGCAAGTACATTCTCTGATAATTTCCAATTCTTGATAATTGCTATAAGTTCAATGATCTTGAAATGTTACAACTGAATCTTTGACACTGTGTTACACGGACTGGTATAGCTTGGATCTGCAGTCATGAGATGTTACCTTGATTATCGTATTGACATTGTACACGACATATATATTTAGACATTGTACATGATAGACTTGACTTGCTCGTGTATCGTGACGTGTCATGGTTGGATCCACAGTACTAGTTGGGGGCGGGGAAGTAGTTAGTAAGAAATGTGATCATAACCTCTTATTGTAGTATATAAAATTGTAAGTGTTAATCATGCTCTTCACCCATGATTAGCCAGGCCCTGTAGCTACTGTACATGTTCCCAAGCCGATCACATTTCGAAACTACTATTTCAAACACCTAGAATAGATTACAGTTCTCTATCTTTAATCATATACTACATCACCCGTATATGATACTGTACCTTGTTCTTCCATTTTTATACATGCACTGACTGTACCATACTGCCTATTGCCTGTCTCTTTACATTGCCTGTCTCTCTTAAATTACCATTGCATTTATTTCACTGTCTTCTCAGTAGCTAGCATGACATGTTTTATTGTATTATAGACATTATCAATTAATGGAACTGTTATTTGAGAGTGTTACTTTGCTCCTTCCTGACTGGAAACATTTTTCCAGACTATGCCTTAGAGGACCGCTGTCCGACACTTTATGGACCATATGGTGAGTAGCTGCAGACTTGATAGTAGTTGTGATTCCAGGAGGTCTAGCTGGAAAATACTATTTTTAGTTAGTTCTTTTAACAGTCTATTTGGTACCGGATTTGTCTCCGGCATTTTGATGATTCTTGGATATTGTTAAGTTAAGTTATTTCTTGTGGACTTGTGATGTGTTTAATTTAAATTTCTGTTTCGAAATCTTATCGTGTTGTAATTCTGTGATTGAGTATATGTTCATCTATTTGTGTCATCCGTGCCTCCTAATGGAGATTGGATAATT
Organism: Iris macrosiphon; assembly: GCA_036927795.1. Classification (NCBI taxonomy): domain Eukaryota; kingdom Viridiplantae; phylum Streptophyta; class Magnoliopsida; order Asparagales; family Iridaceae; genus Iris; species Iris macrosiphon. The sequence continues at coordinate 56,663,023 of JAYESA010000019.1, forward strand.
GCGCGACATTAGTTAGATAGTACCAATACCTAGACAGCGTTCTACCGCCGATGCTGCGGCGTAGGCTGGACGTACCCACGCACTCGTGCCCCTAAACCGGGTGCGGGTCGTGACAGCCCCTTCTCCTCCCCACCTACCGACGGATCCCCTACCCGCTCCTCCTATAAACCCCCCTGCAACCGCTGCCACCACCACTTCACCACCGCCACGTCTCCCCTCCGACCTCGACAGCCTCGGCCACCCCGAGATCCCCTCCGTCGTGCCCTCGACGACAATGACGCCGACTCCAGACGAGCATAGCATCCCCACAGTACTGCTGTCGCCGGCCGAGCACCGTCGCACCTCCCCGCGTATACGCGAAGCATAGTCAGTCTCCGACGCCCTGTTCATGTGAGAATTTCTCTTTCCTCGTCGCGCCGATGTTCGTACAGGCTGTTGCGACGCGTTCACTGTGTAACCCTCTCGAACCCCATACAAATAGTTTGGGGTATCACGTCCTATGTCGGTCGTAAACTGCGACGCAAAATCAGGAAAATATTCCCAATTTCTGAAAATTCAGAATTTATCCCGAACTCCCCAGTTCACGACCGTTTTGCAACCAACCTGCTAAATATTTTTAAAATTTATCTGAACAGTAATTTAGACTGTATAACCTAGTTTTAAAACCCTATATTAGTTAAATTTATCGTGCTGTAATTTGTAATTTATTCTCGAGTGAAAATCAACCAAAAACTTGGTCTTTTAAAATCCTGATTTTTCCGGAACTGGGTGCGCCCCGCTAAACGAGGCAACTTGGTCAAGTGCAAACTTTACCGAAAGGTGCGCACTGTCAATACGGATGTGAGGGATTTCGCAGAAGTTGATATGGATGTGCATGCACACCAGAATCAACGCGTATCCGTCGACAACACCCCGTATCGGCCCTGTTCTGAAACTCATTGTAACTTCGTGTACACTCGTCGTTTCGAAACAAAACTTATGCCATCGGACTCGTAGCGATACGATGGTCTTGTGACCAAAGTTTGGTTCGATTCTGAGAACGTTGACCAAATTTCGTATCGTGGGCCCCACGGCTAAGTTAGACGAATTTGGAGAACTTTGACTCTGGTACATTTTTCGGTGCGAAGTGGGCTACATGAGGACCTACTTTGACCAGAAACGATCAATTTTGCCCCTTTGTCCAAATTGGACTTATGGACAGGCAATTCTAGCTATTTGATATCTTCTGAACATGATGGTAATGATTATATCAGCAACCGGAGGAGTACCTGAAGATCCTGCTGATACCGGAGCGATTATTGGTATTCAAACCCCAGGCAAGTGTACCTTACCATACTTGCAGTAAATTGATTCATATTATTCTCTTTGTCTATTTCTGTGATATAAATGTTCAACCTAGGACCGTGTAACATTTTTTAGCATCCGAATAATATTCGGGTGTCAACGCCATACGCGGAGTTGTGTAACGTCACCTAGAGATGGATATCGCGACCCTATATATTTTCGTGCTTGCATTATCAAGTACGTCATACCATAGGACACATGACACTGTTCATGAGACAGAATCTTCCTGAGATATTCATGGTGATTCTATATAGGTTACAGGATTCGTGACATAAACTTTATACATATACTTGGCTATCAATATGACTCATTGCATCAGTTAGAGGTCATGATCTTGCGTGTTATGGACATGAGACGTGTGATTATATTGGGTGGGAAGAGACACACAGGCTACAAGCTAATTTTATATATATTTATTATTTTGAGGCTCTAGACTCTACATCAGATTTAGGCACTCTACTAATGATATCACTGCTACTGGCTCCCCGACACAGAGCTTGTAGTAGTCTCAGCCTAAGTTCTAGTGATGCTCTCAACTTGCATATCACTTAGCTGGTTACATAGTTTACCCTTTTGATTCATTTATTACTGCACTGTATTTATTTGGCTTGAGTTATTCTTGTACCTTGCTATGTCCCCTGAGGACCTAGAATCCGGATTATGTCCCCAAGTTTAGCAGAGGAGATCTACCCCGAAGTGTACGGGATAGGAGCATACATTGGAGCAGTACCAGAACTCGAGGACGAGGTGATCGTCGAGAATTTCTCCTGATTATCTGCTTTATCTATACTCAGTCTTTGATGTTGTTATACTCTTTATTTCTTGTCTATTGACTGTTGTATCAGACTTATTATCGGGTTGTTCTCCGAGATATGTTTTATTGAGACTTGATGTTGATTTATATTTCATATTGATTGTATTCATTTCTGTGGATGAGATTAGTATCATAGACACTTACTGTTGTTTTACAGCTTAAGTACACCATGATGGGTCCATTAAATTAGATTTGCCTATCGGTGTGTGCTGTTGGCCATTGTCACGTGACTAGTCCCTCGGTATTTTGGGACTGGGGCGTGACAAGCAGATCGTGTGGGGCGAGTCTTATTTTGAGCAATAGTGATCTTCATTACCCCATCAAGCAGTTGTTCTTTTTTTTAATTCTTCTTCTCTTCTGCGGAGTTATAATTTGTTCTGTCCTTTTGCAACTGCATTTGCAAGAAAGAACGAGAGTTTGTTACTTTGTTTTTTGTAATCCTTAGAAGTTGTAATCAGATATTTTTACATATAGTAGTTCTTCATTGGAATCGAGAATATCAGAGAGGGAACTTTTTGTGAACCTCTGATCTCGAGTACAACTTCAGGATCCAGCAGAGGGTATACCGAAAGGATTACGTGAACCTCTATTCCTGGCCTAATTCATCCATCTTTTGATTAAGCCTCGGGACTAACACCGTTTTGGTGATCGAATTTTTTTTTGGCTAATTTGGTACATAAGTTGTGTTTTGGTTTAATTAGTGCTTGAAATATATTTTGTTCCTATTTTGGGATAAAAACCGTTAACAATGGACATGTGATCGTCACGTGCCTTTATTTTATGGTTCTTTTGTCAAGTTTTTGTGTTAGGACTATCATTGTTCGAAAAAAATATTGTGTTCGAAGAAATTCTATATAAACAAATAGCTTTTGTCGAGTACAAAATAATGGCTCTACAATCGATCATAGCCGACGTATCAGCTCATCATGATAAAAATAATTCTAAAGATAAGGTGCGTGACTATCACATGTCTATTTTTAACGATTTCATGAAAAAGTACCAACGAAACATAGTTCAGACACTCTTTAAGCCAAAATGTAAAACTTGAGTACCAAATTAACCAAAAAATGTTCAATCACCAAAATAATAACTACGACATTCCTCGGATGCCATTTTGACAATTAACTCTAACAAAAAAATATATACATTTTTGCATAAATACTGTGTGATACGAAGTCGTAGTTCTGACTTTCCTCTACGGTTCACACAGCAACAAAGAAAACAAACTCCGTTGTCATTTCCAAAATGCCCCTCATTCTTCTCCACCACAGATTTGAACCCCCGAAGCTCTCACTCTCCTCTCTTTGCTTATCGGGAATGGCTTGCCCGGCACCGCCGGAGGCCGATTACCGGCTGCAGCAGATTATCGTCACCGATTCCCGACTGCAGCAGATCACAGTAAAAATTTTGGAAAAATAAATTTTGACTAGGAACAGCCTCCAAGCACCACAGACTCCCGCACGACCTTCCTGTGCTCGCCCGCAGACCCGCACGCGACCTCCCTGCGCTCGCCCGCGCTTGCATGCGACCCCCACCGAAGGTGGCTGCGGTAGGCGCACCATGCCGACGTAGATGACGGAGAGGAGGAAGAAGGAGACTCTGATTCTAGAGTTAGGACTTCCGACTGAGAGAAGAAAAATAAGAGAGAGAGAGAGAGAGAAGAGAGAGAGAGAGAGAGGGGAAGAATAAGGAAAGGAGTAGAGAAGAAAAACTTTGGTTTTGAAAAGGAGAGCTTCCGGTAGAGAGGGTTTTTTTTTTTCGAAGATTTTTTTTTTTTTTATTTTTTTTTTGCCTGAAAACCAAGTTAAAACGGTGGTTTTGAAAAGAAAAATCAAAAATCAAAATCGAGGCCGTTGCAGCCAAACATTATTTTCCTCTCTTGTGGCATTTCTACTACAAAAAGTGCGTTTAAAAATTCAACCAAATGGACCCTAAAGGAACATTTGGTATACGGAATACTATATAGTCGAAAATTTTAAATTTTTGGAAATCAAATGTTAAGGAATTAATTTTCCTGAAAAATTATATTTTTATGTTTGGAGACAATATAAATATTTCAAGAAAAAAATAAAAAATCCAAAAGTAAAATAAAAAAAGACAAAAAATAAATCTAAAAAAAAAAAAAAAGGCAAAAACAATCAAAAACAACAAAAAAATGAAAAAAAATGAAAAGAGAACCAAAAAAATTCAAAAAATAAAAAAATAAAAACAAAAGAAATACAATAACGAAAAAAAATACAAAAAAGCAAATAAAAACTAAAAAAAATATGAAAAAATGTACCCCTCGGCTCTTGCCCCATATGGAAGCTAACCATTGGAACATGACTTCTTTGTATTTTTGTACTACTAATTTATTGAGTGCTCTAAATTTAGTTATTTACTAGTTAATAAAACTCGGAGTGTCAGGCAAGTGGCGGTGGTGCTTATATATCTACTGAAATTACTGTGAGGTCTTGTCCTATAATCGTACATCAGGCAAGTGACAATTTCTTTGGTTCTAATGAGGTATTTTGCTTGTTTCCGAGAAAGAAGAAATGTATATATGTACATAGGAACAATGTCCAACTCTGCAGACATGTGACTCAACCAGGAAGGGATTCCAGGTGGGTTGGATCGGACTTGAGTTCAATCTGAATTCAATTCGATGAATCATAAGTTCAGTCCGAGCCAAAGTCCGATCCGACCTCGGTTTCAACATATGTAGTCCAAGACTAAGTTCGAAGGATCGAATTATATTGGATACATCGGATTTATCGGACTCTAATATAATATTTAAAATAATTTTAAACAAGAATAATATTAAACACATAATCAAATAATAATCAAGTCTCAATCATTATAAAGTATAAACTGAAATGAGATTTAGGATAAAAAGTTGAAGAGTTTGGGTAAAAAAAATTAGGGTTTAACTTTTTTATTTAAGAAGTTTGAATATATATATATATATATATATATATATATATATATATATATATATATATATCGGATTTTGGATTCTTTGGGTAATCCAACACATGAATCCGAGCCCAACCCGATTTTTGATCGGGTCCAGATGTTTTAATCCGAAATCGAGTATCTTCAACCCTAATCCAACCCATTAACAAGTTTATCCGATCAGACTCGGTTTTAGTCTGTCCAAGTTGCACTCCTAATTCCAGACACCAGCGACGGACACCCGGTCGGATCGGTTGGTCCATTGGGTTCTAAAACATGAAAAAACGATTAAAAAAATAGATAAAAAATAATCAGAAACGAAAAAAAATGTTCAAAAAGCGAATAAAAATGACACAAAACAAATAAAAACGGATAAAAATGGACAAAAAAAAGGTCAAAAACAAAAACAAATTGATCAAATGATCAAAACAAAACAAAAAACTTCAAAAACAAATAGAAACGACAAAACTATACAAAAAAATATTAAAAACGAATAAAAACGACACAAAACGATAAAAAGATCAAAAACGATAAAAAAAAAAACAATATAAACGACAAAAAATGTTCAAGAACGAAAAAATGATATAAAAAACAACAAAAAGTGATCAAAACGAATAAAAAGATCAAAAAATGCAAAAAAAAAAAAAAAGGATCAAAAACAAAGAAAAATGTTCAAAAATGAATAAAAATGAAGTTATTTGTTTTTACCCTCCCAATTCATAATGCAAACTCCATTACCCCCATTTTTATTTTAATTAGTGGTACTCTCAATCCTTCATAATTACTTATTTGTAATTAGTGTTATCCCTCCAAAAAAAAATACTTGCTTTTTTAGAAATGGAAGGCACCATTAATTAAAATAAAAATTGGGAGATTAAAAAAAACGACAAAAACGATAAAAGCATAGAAAAACAATAAAAACGACAAAAAAAAATTGCCAAAAAAAAGATTAAAAAATATAAAAAATGAGCAAAAACAAAAAAAAAATTTGTCTGGACAAAAAAAAAAAAAATCAACTATTTTTAAGGGATACAATTTTCATATTTTATGGATAAATTATTTTTTTGGTATTCGTAATTTTCGAAATTAATTTTTTTATAGTCTAAACAAATATGATAATAGATTTACATCTTAAATTAAAAAAAAAAAAAATTATCCCTTATAAAACGTTCCTTAAATGTCCATATCTTCAACTGAATCTAACCCAAGATTCTGTCTCCAGGGAAGAAAAAGAAGGTCCCACAAGAGCCTTAGAGAAGAAAGTTCATAAGGGATCCAACTAGGGAGGTGGTCCACCCACTTACACCAAAAACTCGAGTAGCCATAGCAGTAGGCACAATAATTTTGTTTGTTGTTGGGAACAAAGGAAAAGTGATCAGCTCCGTATAGTCAGGGTCCGGTGTCTACTTCCAAACTTTAGTGGCAAAGGTAGTACTGTCCGTGGGCTACAAGAATTATGAGAAGCTACACTACACTGCATTACACTCTACTGTGTTTATGTTCAGTAGTAGTAGTACTTTGTGGGGGAATATAAGAGGAGTTCCCACCATTGCAACTCACTCACTCACACTTCCACCAACGTGTGCAATCATACTTTACAAGCGAAAGTCTCTTTTGTATCTTTGCACATTCATGGAATCTAGCTACAAAATTTCTAGATAAGGTTGCCAGCTCGATGGATGTAATGAGTTTGTAGTTGAAAGTCGTAACCACGTCACGTTTCTTATGCACCCATACAAACATAAGGGAGCATCATTAAGTAGATGAAACTTAAAAATACATTGCGAATCTAAATTTGTAATAAAAAAATATATGAAGAGCATCAAAGTTTAAATATATTATATAAAAGGTATAATATTTTATAAATTTTTACATAGAGCATATTATCGCACAAAAATAAAACATAAAATCGAAGAATTAATTAAAAATAAATAGAAAAAAACTCACGCATACGTACGTTACTAACTTACCTCCTATAAAGGTGCGTAAACCTTTAATTACCTATTTAATTTAATAGCTCATTTAATTAAATATATTTAACTGTGGATTTAAAAAAATAACCGTGGATTAAAAAAAAAACATAAATAACTCACGCCTAACTTACGCCATATTATAGTACATAAACTTATGTAAATATTTTTAATTTCTCGTTAGCTGTAATTAACCGTAGATTAAAACAAATCAGGGAATTAGTAACATATGCACCATTATAGGACGTAAGTTCAAAGAAAAATGTTACTTACGCACAATTATAGGACGTAAGTTTAGTTTGACTATATTTAGGTTGGGGACGGTGGGGGTTGGGTGTTGTTGAGGAAGAATTGAATGTGTAAGTAAATGCGGTTGGGTTATATAGATGGGAGGGTAAAAAAAATTTACCCGTTGAAGAAGAAGAAGAAGAAGGAGGGGGAGGCAGCGGGCAGCATTATTGAGGTAATTTTTTAGTACTTTTGATATAGTTTTTATTATAAATGCATTGTATTTTAAATTACAATATATATATATATATATATATATATATATATATATATATATATATATATATATATATATATATATATATATATATATATAAATTACAATATATATATATATATATATATATATATATATATATATATATATATAAAGTAAGCTAGTGTTAGCCTAGTGGTAAGGCTTGCTTACATGGGGTTAGCCTAGTGGTAAGGCTTGCTTACATGGGGTAGGGCTTGCTCGAGCCTGGGTGTGGCGGGCGGGTTCTTGCACGGGGTGTCTCACATATCGAGTCTGGTATATGGAGGAGAGGTAATATTGCTTAAAATAAATTATCATTATTAGCATTGATAATATTAATACACACTAACAAAATTTACATATTATAGGCATTTGATTATGATTATGATGAAGTAAAATTACGTGGGCATGGAGGCCGACGCTATGGATGGAAGCTCACAATTCGTCAAAAGGAACGTGTGGAGTCTTTTAGATTTAACTATGTCGACTCTATCGATTTTAGACGTCACGATAGAGATTTATTGTTGAGTTTGATCAGACGATGGTGGCCAGGAAGGAACACATTTCAGTTACCTGTGGGTGAAATGATGATCACGTTGGAGGACGTGTCCTTGATTTTAAGGTTATCGATTATTGGTATCCCTATATATTTTGATGAGAAGCCAACTGTTGAAGACCTTATCCTGACATATCTTTGTGTGGAGAAGGCACCGGATCAAGGCCCTAATTTTGGTATCAAACTGACTTGGCTCTGAGAGAATTTTATGTATGTTGATAGGATCGGCAACAAACCAGTTTCTGTAGATGAGCACAAGGTAAGTCATCTAGTTTTTTTGTATTAATTATTTTAGTGTTGATGTGTTATATCTGATATTAATATTTATTCATGTTTTTAGCTCATTTGTTGCACTAGGTCTTATTTACTAAGCTTATGCGGTGGATTATTATTTTTCGACGGAACGGGAAACAAGGTCAATGCGAACCTACTGCCATTTTTTGCAGACCTGGGCACCTTCATACAATACTTAATATTTTGGGGATGTAGCACATGTTTTGGATATGTAAATAATAGAATTTACTTCAATAATTCTTGTTTGTTTATATTAGACTACATTGCATAAAAATACCACTTAGTTCAGACTTAAAGATACCACTTAATATTTAAACATTTCCAATTATAATAACTAAAAAAAAATAGTGAAGTAATCTCATGTGACAAAGATACAAATTAAAGTAATTACAAATAAATACAATATTTATTGTGTCAGTTGTCTTGTACATTTTTTTATGTTGTGTCCAAGTCCGCCACAATTGCTGCAATAAAGATCTCTGATTGCCAGATCGCTTGTCATAAAATGATTCTTTTTAGGTCTATCAGCTCTCCGTCGAACATCTGGTACACCAATTTTACCTTTTACCAATTCACCTTAAGGAGTGTATGGGGATGGAATTGGTTCCACACATGGCGTATATACACTTTTTAGTGTTTCAACAGAAAATTGAGCAGGATAATAATTTTCAATTTGTAATTATAAGACTGACAAGAAAAGTAAGCATGTACACATAGTAAAAGAGTGTGTTGCCAACGAAAACATGTTCAAGTTTTATTTTCTAGATCTACCACATAACAAATACTAGTCTCATGATCCAATATTTCAAATTTATAATCTTCAACATGCAGCATATTAAAATGATGTGTCTCTCTTTTGATAAGTAATATAAACTTAAGCATCCTTGGACAAAAGTCTCTATCCATATTTTTAGCGTTTTGTCGATGCTTATCATGAATTGTTATGATTTTGGCTCTAATACTATCAAGCAATATTTTTATTGGTTTATCATGCAAATTTTTAATCCAATTATTAAAACTCTCTACAATGTTCGATGTGTTATTATCGAGTCTAGGACATGGTGCAAAAGTTGTGATCTATTGGGAGAAATTATGATTTTTATCGTTTGTACCAATAATCCAATTGAAATCCTAATATTTGTCGATTTAATCTTTTCAAACAATTCTGTCGCATCCACAACAATATAAGATCGAGCAAGTTTATCTAACCATTCTTGATATTTTTGTGTACTACTACATTGACTTCTCATATTTTGTATGAAATGCTGGAAACAAAAAAAATAGAGAGGTATAGAAAAGTATTATGCATTCCACGAATTAATCATTTTTTACTTATCTGATATAAATAAAATACTATCCCAACGATCAAAATAACTTTCAAAGGAAGTTTTCAAATTGTCTAAAAATCATGTCCAGGATTCAGTATTCTCATTTTCAGTAATACAATAAGAAATATGATATAATTGATAGTTAGGATCATGAGAATATGCCACTAATAGAGTACCTTGATATCTAGATGTCAAAAAAGTTGCATCAATACTAATTATAGGTAAACAACCACGTAAAAAACTATCCATACATGCCTTGAAATAAATAAATATTCTTTGAAAAATATTATTTTCTACCGTCTTTAAAAAATATCGGCTACCAGGATTTGTTTTCATAATTGTAAGGTCATATTTTTGAAGACTACCATATGCATCAATATAACTACCGTTAATTTCAAATAATGTAAGTTCTTTTGTTCTCCAAGCTTTAGAATCCGTAATATCTACTCGATAATCTCTAAGTTTATCATTCACAATATGTGATGCACTATAAGACTAGTTATCTCTAATTTTACACATTATTTTTTCACTAATCCATGCAGCAGTAGCCGGTCGATGACGTCCTCTTGGTAATACACCAGTACATGAATGTTGAGATTCAAATATACGAATCTAAAAGATTTTACTGTTACCAATTGCATGTGCGTATACTCTCCAACGATAATGTGGAGCGTCACAAACATATACAATTCTTTGAGAATTGTTATGTGTAGCTCTACAACTAAATTTACGAAGAATTGCTATATCACTAATAAAATTTTGAAATACATAAGAAGAAGCAAACTCTATTCCACAAAATACTTTGGGGGTGCTACCATCTGAATTATCAACAGTGGGTAAATAATAGTCTAAATCTTCGACTAAGTCATCACTATCTTCATCATCAACGTTCTTTTCGACTAAATTCATTTGGTTTGAAATGCTAGGACCAACATAAATTTTTTGACTATTATAAACAGTTTGACTAGCAGATGCTATATTTGTGCTAATATTTGGTAATAATGGATTAATATAGATCTTTATACAAGATGCACCTAAACTACTTTCAACAATAAATTTTCATACTTTTTTACTATTTATTACTAAAAAAAGTATCCATAAAAAACTACCTTATTACGAATTCATAAGTAATATAAAAACTTTCAGCAATAATTCATAAGTAATAGAAATTAAATTAGATGTACCTCCCGCATAAGATAATTCGTTTAGTGTACCTCCATGATAGCAAATCACTGTTAGGATTTGATCCATGGCTAAAAACTTCGAGATTCGAAAAAATTAGTCGGCTAAGATTTTTTTTCTAACTGATGAGAGTTGTTGTGGTGAATATTGAAAGAATGAGAGTATGTGAGATTGGATAAAAATTGCAAGAGTAATAGTATGTGAAGCTTTGGTAAATATTGGAAGAGTGAGAATATGTGGGACTTCGGTGGTTCATGTATATATAAACTATATGACAGTTAATTATTACCGTTTGAAATATAGTCGTTTGAAAATACCCGTAAAATAAAAAATAACTAACGCTCTAGTTTAGAGCGTAAGATCCATAGCTACATATATTATATATTGTTGTTAGCTTAATATATATTAGCTAACAATATTAGAATATTTATATGTGTAATATTAGGACATTAATATATCGTTAAATATATTGTTAGCTTGATATATATTAGCTGCAAGCTAACAATATTAGGATATTTATATGTGTAATATTAGGACATTAATATATTGTTAAATATATTGTTAGCTGACAATATTAGGATATTAATATATAGTTAGATTACAAATTAATTGTTAATTAAATGAGGAGTTAAGGAGAGGAGGACTTACGCCCTATTGTAGGGCGTAAACACAACTTACGCCCATTATTTGGGCAATATTATGGTGCACTTAGTATTTACTTAAACTATATACTTTATTTGAAATAAACTTAAACATTTAAGGTTTATCCGTAATTTTCTGTAAAAAAATAAGAGAAGAGTGTGTTGGATTTGTACTTAGAATAGTAAACAAATAAATCTTGAAATCCAAATATGTTGAGTGGATATAGACCCATGTACAATTCTTCTTTATTTTTCAGAAAAAATATAAAATATAAAATCTAGAAATTTTGGCTCAAAATTAAGCTTTACTATTCTACAAAATGAGTTCCGACATTCTGAATGTAGAAATTCTAGGACCCAACATATAGCTCTTGTGGCTGGAACGGGACCATCATGGGACTCTAATTCAACCTTACTATTCTACAAATTGGGCTCCTACATTCTGAATCTAGAATATAGAAATTGGGATGAGCCTTACTATTGATGCTATGAGGATTAAATTCTCGACGAATCCAATGACTACAACCTTCGGGGGATAGGGTGGGTAGCATTATTTTGTGAATTAAGATTACATCCGTTAAAAGGAAGATTATATTCATTAAAGAATGAAAAGAAAATTTTGATTTCTTTTATAGATTAGACCTAATTATGGTTTACATCCTTAATTATGGAAAAAAAATTACTATGATTTTTCCTATTTGTTTTTTTAATATAACTTGGCTTAGTTCTCATGTCAATTTTTTTTATATATAAATAAAGATTAATACATCTTGTTTCAACAAACAATAAGATTTCTTCTTCGTAAATTGAAGGTATTAGAGCACTTAAAGATATCTAAAACTTTCTTTTACACCTCCATCCATCTTCTGCATATTCCTCGTCGCCGTCAATCTGTCGATTTGGTCCCAACCAAGCATTTGTCTTATATCCTCCATTTTTTTCAAAAGTGTTTTAATGACGGGCAATTTTCTATGCTTGACGCATAGATAGTTCTAGTAGTGGATTGTTGATCTAGTTCTTTACAAGACATAGGTCCCCTCTTATAAAAAAAAATTATGTCGACAATGTCATCTATTGACAACTCTTCCATTTCTCATGAGGTTTCTTTGTCTCCTCGAGATGGAGTTGGGATCAATTTCGGCAGCAACATGCCTCTCCATATTACTCCTATTAAGTTGGATGAAAAAAGTTACTTCGAGTATTCGAGGTCCACTCTCACTACCAAAATAAGACATATTAGCGACGTCTAAAAATATCGCTAATATATATAAAAATGTCGCTAAATAATTTTAGCGACGTATTTGGTGACGTCAACGTGTGGTCGCTTATTAAATAATTTTAGCGACAATTAACGACGTCATCGATACAGCTTAGAGACGTTTTGATACATGTTAGCGACGCTCTACCTTCATCGTTGTGCGTCGTTAAAAGTTGCTAAGCGTCGTTAATCTGAAGAGAGAGAGAGAGAGAGAAACAACAGGCAAATTATTAAATAGTTTCCAAATAAATCTGCCTGTAGAATATCAAATCACGGTTTATCAAATCACTGTATCAAAATAGACCCTGAGCAACCCTGCGTTGAATTTTCTGGGTTCACCGACCCCTTCGGTGGAACACTCAACACCGATAAATTCATATATACTGATATTATGAATAATAAAGTAAAATTTAAGAAAATTTCAAATTTGAATTACACCCAGGAAATAGATACATATAATTTTACTAAAAATATACAATCTCATCATATAATGGCACTAAAAATATGAAATAAATACATCAAAGATCCAACAATGGGCCAATACACAAACACACACAAAAATTGTCCAAACAAGGACTACTGCTGATCCGGAGGATGAGGAGCGGCGCCGCCGCGCACCTGGGATAGGAGCATGTCAAACTTCTTCTGTGAAAGCGTCACCGATATCGATGGAGGAGGCAGTGTTATAGGTGGAGTTGGTGTCGATGTCGGCATCCTAGGAGGACATATCTGCTCTAATGATGTCAGTTTAGCATTATATGAACCCATGGTGAATAGCAGCCTCAAAGTGCTCTCTACCACTGACTGGCTCAACGAAGCATGCGCCGCCTACTTCCTCGCAGTGCTCTCTTCCACTAACTCGGTACTTGATACTCAATAGTCTTGTAACCACCTCCAACGGTGAATGATCCTCACAACCAGGAATAAGGAGTCCTTGTATTCTCCAGCAACTCCATGAACTTCTCAGCATCGACATTTAGTGCCTCCTCTGCATCATGATTATCCGGTCGAAACTAGGCCCCTCAGAGTCAAAAACCATATTCACCCAATCATCGTTGTAATAAGCGTGGTCGTGGACATTCATTTACGGCTCCACATAAGGCTTAGGCTCTAATGCTAAAGTCACAAGCTCTCTATGTGAGGTCACTGATATTAAGTCGGCGTAAAATCCTTCGAGTACAAATAAAATATGATATCTACTTCTGGATGATATTTTAAATTGTGGCATCTCACACACGGACACTTAATTTTGGTGACGTCCATGTACTGGAGGAATGCCTTGGCGAACTATAGAAACTACTCCATCCCCTATATGAATTCATCCCGCACACCGCACATGTTATCAGGATGACGGTTGTACATCCATGAATGATGTCGCAAGTAGTAATTCATATATATATTTTTAGATACTTATGCAAAGATGGATACACATTGTTCAAGTATATACTCTACTAACTTATCATTTCCCCCCTAACAAATGTATATCCTTTAAAAGAGTAAGTAGTGAGTTTTAAATCTTATGGGGTTATGACATGGGTCATATTCCTTTAAATAGTGTTATTCAAGATTAATCGAGTTTATCAAACCAAGCGAACAATCGATCGTTTTGCTTTAGTCTAAACCAAACATGTTCAGTTATGATTTCTATATCATTTTACGTTTGTGATTTTCTCGTTATCTAACCGAACGATCGAGTTAGCCCACTATTATATTAATCCTCAAACCTAACCAACACTCATTTTTGTGCTAATGGCAGGGATTTTAACATGATATTATTGTATTAGAGCAACACACGTTCGAATCTCTTATGACGCACATTCTAAGCGGATTTTTAAAAAATTATATCAGTTTAAATTTTTTATACGCCGCCTAAAACTAGTTCACAAAAGAGTCCTTTGTCACTCTCTTTAGAAATTTTGGACTAGTAGTGTGTTCTTGCTAATATAAACTTATTCTTCTTCTAATGTATAAACATTAGATGAATCTTGGAATATCCAACTTCATAGTAATGATTCATAGGCTTAATTGATTAGTAAACTTCATGTGTGTAATATATGTAATCCTGGATTGCAAATTTGAAGTCTCATAGTATGATGAAGACATACGACTTCACCAAGATGTCGACGAGTTCAGAACAATTGCAGTCACATAGTAGTATAGATATGGTTAATTCGTCAACTTGTCCATACATAATACATTTAACCTATACTTTTTAGAAAATGATCATATAACCTAATTGTTATATTCTTTTGTCATATTCTTAGCCATCACCATCCTAATTAAATTTGAATCCTCCCCATCTCTCTCTTTATATATTCAACTTCTTAGTAGTCTTGCACATAAGCAACCAAGTAGCTAGCAAGCTAAGCATGGAAGTAGGAGAGTGCCAAGAAGTTGAGAATGTTCAAGTACTCCAAACAATATCAACTTCTCCAATCCAAATGCAAACACCCTCAATCTGATCTTTGCCTCCAATAAGCACTCCATCCTCACAGGGCTTCATGTCGGATACTTCTGCATCAACCTGTCACGTCCCGGTATCGAAATATGAAGAACGGGGGTATGACACATCTAGCTACACACTACGGAGTACTAGGCACCCCTCAATAAGGTCAATGATGTCTAAAGACCCGGGGTGTATACTAAAATTAAGTTGCCTAGGGTCTCTAAACATCTATGTCTCAGTCATTCAAAATAAGAAGCAATAAGCATATAACATATATGATAAAGCAATAATAAGTCCTAAACGCTCCATTAAAATGATATAAAAACTAGCTTGTACAAAATACTAAGCTAAAGTATATAACCGTAATCAGCTGCATCTGAATATATACAATCATGTAGGTCTAGACTTCCCGGCTAACATGTGCCAGTTTCCAAACGCCCAAAAATAAAAATAATATACAATAAGAATGGTGGAGAAGAAACCCACTCTTGTCCCTCAGTGGCCATTCGTATGGTGTGCGCCATCAGCCATGGGAAGATACGCTGGATCCTCGAGCTCTGGCTCTAAATTTGGTCATGCAAAACCAATAGGGTTAGGCCCAAAATAGCAATTACCAAAAGAAAGCACGAATGAAGAAACAAAACCCAATGCATATGTAATGTATGAGCCAAGAATCATAGGCGTATACCCCATCATCGAGGTGATACAACATTTCTATACCAAAAAAGGACAAAAGATATCGTATCGCTTAGAGATAAAGTACATCCTCTGATCAAGGTTGAGCTAGAGGTTTTGTATCTCGGTTTTGGTTCATAGCCTATCGTAGCAAAATATTCCAAACCCTACAACTAAACAAGGACAAGGGTTGGACCACCACACTACGAAAGTCCATGTCCCTAGACTTCTAACATAAAGATACAAGCACAATCAAGCTCAGTTAAAGAATCGACCAAACAATCATAAGGCTTTCTATGTGAAGTCTGGATTATCCTAGTAAAAATACATATAATAGGGATCCTCAGATCGTGCTTTGTCCAAGCGGGGCTAGCCAAACTATTAGTAATAACACATAGCACATAGAATAGGCACCAGTCCCTCGTAAGGTCACTGTGCTAACAGATCAATAGTAACACATAGCAGATAGTAGTCAGATACCGCACTCCATTAGTGCGAATATTATACGGTATTCGATGGTAGCCAGCCTTGTACTCCCCAACTAATATCTGAGGGTTGGCTGTCATGCGCGATCTCAAGATTCTGTTTTCTTCCAATGCTCTACCAATTTCAGTTGCCTAATTAACCTACCATTGAATGAAATCTCATATTGTGGTCATATGATCATTCCTTCTAGATGTTGTACCTTGATACGTGTACGCTAGGTATAAATCCACATTGTTCAATCTAGATTTACCCAAGTGTAATATAACATTCATCAATTATCCTAACCACGCTAAGGTTACTGACCAACTACAATGTTTGTGTTGGAGAAATCGAGTTCATATAATATCGCATGTCGCATAGGATCAAGTGGCACCTCTGTGCACTAACAGGACATGTAATACGCTTAGCTCGTAGTAGGTGTATCAGCACGGATACAAGTAGTCAAGTCAGGATATTAGGTCAATCAATCAGTCACATGAATTCCTCTATTACCTTGTAGCACATTGCTCAGGACAGGTGCCCTGTTGGTGCCTTATGAAAAAAGTTTAACACATAGTCGGGTCATGCCTACATTTCTGTTAACTCAGGTACTGGTTACTGTGCATAAGAAACTTGGGCATTGTGAGTCATTAAACTAATTTGTACTTGTAACTTACTAGGGTCAAGGCATGGAATCAAAATAGTCAAGTGAAAGCAACAAAACCAAGCAAAACAACCAGAATGAGAAAAACTGGCCGCAAGAGCAAAGCTGACCTCATGAGCAAGCTGGCCTCATGAGCGAGCTGGATGCAGAAACATGTTGGACTCGGAGACAAGCTGGATGCAGAGACACATTAGACGCAGAGATAAGTTGGATGTAGATATATGCTGGACACAGAGACAAGTTGGACGAAGAGACATGCATGTTAGATGTAGAGACAAGCTGGATGCAGAGACAAGCTGGACTCATAGACTGTATCATCCCAAAACAACAAAAACACCATAAAAAAACTTTAAATTTTATTTTTTTCATAAAATCCTTATTTTAACTCCAAATCAAGTAAAACAAAAGTCAAAATCGCATAAAATTTAATTATATACAACATGGAACAATTATTTTTTGAAAATACTAAGTTTTTGGATATCATTCTCATAAAATACCATAAAATCCTAACTTTGAAGCTTAGATCTACTCCATCAAAACCGAAAATGTCAAGTACTAAAGATGTAGAGAATCATAATATACACAACATAGACTAATAATATGCTAGAAAAATCAAAGAAATAAAATATGCAAAGTTTCTTCATTTATGCAAGATGTACTTGCCTAAGCTTAAGGAGAAAAAATAAAATAAAAAGAGTGAAGAATGAGAAAATAGAGAGAAAGAAGGGTTTATATAGGGTTGGGGTGGAATGCTTAGCCATAGGATCATATCATAAATCCTTCCAAGCAATCCTAACCACACAAAATAAATCAAGCACCATAACAAATGTAAAACGGGTCTAGTCTCAAGGTTACATGTATACCCATTAATAGTATACCGAGAACGAGGAGTGACACAACCTCTCCCTCTCAGACCCCTTTACCGACTACCCCCGCCCTCTCCGCTCCCTCGTTCACGTCCTCCTCCATGTGTGTCTATGTGTGCCCGTGTGTCCGTGTCTCTGTGTCTGTGTAGGGAGAATTAGGGTTAGGGCTTACCTGACCAGAGAGACAATGGTGACGGGGAGCCGGAGGGGAGCACGCCAGAATGGAGAAGAGGGGCTGGAGGGGAGCCCCTGAGGGGAAGGGTGTTGTTTCAAAATTTTGAGCGGTAGTGGGGTATTTTGATTTTGGAAATTTTAATTTGGGGGGAAGTGAATCTAATCGACTTTATTAAAAAAATTAGGGACGACAAGGTACGACGTCGCTAAACGTCACAACGAATAAATAAATTAGTGACGTAAAGAAAAATAGTCACTAAACATCACAAATAATAAACATTTAGCGACGTTCAACGACTCATAGCGATGTTATTCTCCACCCCTTCATCAAGTCTATGAAGCTATATATATGCAACGAAGATGCTCGAACAAGGGAGATGAACACCACTTCAAAAGAGGAGATAGCGAGAAGTTGGCGCTCACTTTTGTATCCCAAGGTGGAGGTACAAGACCAACGAGGAGGAATGGCCGCACCAAAAAAAGCAATGGAGTGTACTCATTGCAAGAAGTTAGGATTGTAATGCCCCGCTCATTACGGTAGCATTATGTTGGCTTGAATAGAGAAATCATTTCGGTATCTATGTGACCGGGACGAAAAAGTAATTTGTCAAAATGGTGAGTGGCTTTGATACCACTTTCTTTCACTCCTTAATAAAAATAAGCACACATTTATCTTCTTTTTATGTCCCTAAAAATGTAAGTATAATAAAGAAAAGAACCAAGATAAAAGAAGTAATTTGTGTATTGTTCATATTATTGGTTAAAATATTGGATATGTAAACTATTGTTGTAATTGTGCACAAGGATGAAATAGTAGTCTCTTCAATGTATAATTTTAGTAATATTGTATTTTAAGCTTTTATATAGAAAATCATTATGTGTCGTTTCCCGCTCCGGGCGGTGCACTATGTATGGAATTATGGCTAGTATGACTCAGACGAAACTGGGTCAAATGGAGAAAACTTTTGGCATCTAATCAATTTGGATGAATGTATATAGAATATTTCCCATCTATGGATTGGTTTCTGTTAGAATGAGTCCAAACTATAGTAGATTGTGTCTTGGAGAACAAAATCTATATAAGGGTCTCTTTCAATACCTTTTTATTATAATTAATTATGTTGGATGTTTTCGCTGCTTAATTTTGTTGAATGCACTTTTATATCATTTTCGGTGATTGTTTTTATTGCCCATTTTTATAGATTTCTCCATTCATTCTGAGAATTCTGAGAGTAAGAAAAGATATAAGAAACTTACTGATGGGATGTTGGTATCATTAGAGGATGACGCATAATTGAGGCTTGATCGTTGCGAACCAATTCTCCTTTTCTTTGTAAATTTTTTAATCAGTGGATGGTTCTGGCCCCTTTTTTCTTTCTTTTACGCCTTAACAAAAGAATTCTTTATTTTTTTACAAGTCCTTAGATCAATGATGTCTAGTAGAAGTAACAGATAAAAGAAAACCACATATATGTTGTAACACCAATAAATTTGAATACCGAAACTGTATTTGTTAAGTGTATCTATTCACGAGATTATGTAGTAAGAGCTTTGTATGGGAAGTGGAATAGATATGGTTTAGTACTATGGAACTGTTGGGATGTGGTTTGGTACCACAAAATACTCGAAATAGTTTAGGGCCAATGAGTCGCCAATCAGAATAACTTTAGAAGTAAATAAGATATCGCAAGATTGAAATGTCATCAAGTAGAGGATTGTATTGCTTTATTTCAGTTTATGTACCATGCGTATAATTTAAATAGTTAAATTATTCACATATTTGCATGGCCATGGACAACTTGTCCACAACGTTTGACTTTTCTCGAAACTGTATCGGGGGCATCAGGACCAAATTGACCTAGAAAGAAATTATGGGGAACGTATTTCATGCAGTAGGTATTACGAGAACTTTAGTGGCACTAGCTACCTAGACTGGAAGGACGCGTAGCAATACCATGTATAGTCCTTTATGGTATCAGATTCAGCAATAACCATCATATGGACATGTTGCATTATCTTCTACAGGCCGGGGCGATAAGTGTTAATCTTTGTTTTATGTAGGGACAAACAAATCATCTATTAGTAAGAAATTTACTATTAAGTTATATGATTATGTTTTTCTGCTAACACTTTATTTTATTGATTATGAACTGCCAATTGATTATAGTCCCTAATAACAAGACCACATAATAAAATATATGCTTCACATGATTATAATATCGGTTTAGATGAGTTGGGTTGGTGTGACACTCGTCTCATCGTATCAGTATTTATATACGAATATATATTTATGTATTATATATTGTATTTCTTGGTATTCGTAAATTTTGTATCTTGATTAGGGTCTATGGATTTTTGCGAGACGAGTCCTTGATTCTTGATATTTTGCCATACTGGTATTTCAGGATCATGTATTAGTGGTTTTCCTGGTATTGGAGATTTCTTGATTTCTTGTGTATAGAGTATCGTGCAACTAGTAATGTACGATACTCCTATTTTTGAGGAATGACTAATAACTGATGCAACTTAATATTTTTATATGTTTGTAATAACTGTATTGATCACCAGACTATCAAAGACTTGTAGATTATTCATTGGCATTATTATAGACCTGTACAAGGATCCGTATGTAGAACGAATTTCTAATTTTTTTTCTCGAAACAAAAACTTGACAGTCAGACAGGTATACCGCAGTATATCGTCGATATATCATCTGACTGTCAATGACTTAGCTATTTGGTTATTAACCAGCCATTTTTTCGTCTATTATACAGTTAGTTTTGTTTCCAACGACTGAGATTGATGGAGAGGGGGCATGGATCATTGATTTGGCATAGCCAAGGTCCAAGATTAAATCCCCTTCTCTATATAACCCTCTTATTTTCTCTTTCTTCTCTCTTTTCACTCTTTCGTCTCTCTCTCTCTCTCTCTCTCTCTCTCTCTCTCTCTCTCTCTCTTCACTCTTAACCCTTGAGCTTGGAGCTTAGTACATGGTCTTGAGGACATAAAGTGTGGTTTCTGAACCCCTCTTGGAGGTAGAGTGAAAGATAGGCTTGGAGCTTGACCTAGACAAGTACATCTTGCCAATCTCTTGAATGAAATTATTATTTTTCCTTGTATTTTGAGTTTTCCTTAGTAAATGTTGCTTAGTTTTATCTGAAGCATGATTCTAGACTTGTTTACTTCTTGTACTTGTGATTTGTGAGGATTTTGGCCAAGCTTTTAGCTTTATTCCCATTTTTAGATCATACCATGAGATACAGTGTATCAGGCCCCGAGCCCAAAATACTGGAGAGCGTGGGCTGACAAATCCTGCTACGTATACCAGAGTACTCCAGTACTCCGAAATACGATTATGGATGTGAATAGACATGGGGGGTTAATGCTATAACCCATCAGTCAACCTAGATCAAGCAATCCTAATGTCTTAATCACAAGCAGGAAATCATAATGTACAAGAAAATATGGTCATCAGAAAAAAATAGTAAAGTGTCTCAAACCATATATATATAGCTAATCATGAATCTAGTAATACAAAATAAAGAACTAGCAAGAGTGTAAGTCATACATGATCAACTCTAACTATAATATAGAATATGCTAATCATGTCATGCCCAATAGGCGATATAAAAAGTCCAAAATACGAGCTAACATGTGCTTAGGGCTAAATGCAACAAAAGAATAAGCATAATAAGTGGGAGAACAAGATAGGAACCCACTCAATCGGTCTGGTCCTCCGTGTGGTCACCATCCTCGGGAATGTACGAAAGATCCTCTGGCTCTACTACTGAATCGGGCCAAGCAAAACCAGTGGGATCAGACCCCAAATAGTAAGTACCACAAAGGAGGCCAAACTAATGAACTAAAACCAGCAATACAACAAAGAGCTACAATATCCTAAGCAACATATAACTACTAGGTAATATGCAAAGTGCATCGGGAAACAAGAAAATAGACGAAAAACATGTAAGAAAAATTGGATGGGTGACATGTACGGGATCATGCAAGGTGAACATATACGGGATCATACAAGGTGAACATATACATATAAATAAACTAGTACAGGTAGAATATACAATAACTTGGTGAGAAAAGTAACGAGAACATAGCTAGTATAGTATCGGGATCATGACAAGGGAAATATGTAAGAAACAGTGCATATATAAAGTAAAAGAGGATAAAAGATAATAGACCGGAGTGCACCACGATGGGTCACTGTCAGACAACCAAGGCAATTTAAAATAAGACAACACATAGACTCCTTCCATCAATCATGACCAAGCAAGAAGTACGGCTTGCTATGTTAGCTAACTAGGATTATCACAAGTCCTAATTACTAAAAAATATAATTTAGAATTTTCATACGATCGAATGCCCTGCAGACTGTCCAAGCTACCCAAATATCGGACGACAGTAAAGTAAATAATAGTGGATACACCACCCCCAGGAGATATGTGCACCTAAATCCAAGTCACACAAAGGTGAACCTGAGTAAGTCAATTCAGTATGCCCCATATGACGGTGAGCTGAAAATGTGCATTACTCTACGGCATGCTACAAGTCCATCTATCATTAAAATATTATGGGGGCACGGGACTGCATGCAACCAGGAGATCCTCCCTTAATGCTCTAATTATTTAAGCTAGTTATTAACCTTTATTGTTTATTTTAGGATTTTGAGTGTAGCATTCCATAGAATCCATCCTAGACATGATGCTCTATGTAGGGATAAACTAGACAAGACAATATTTTGTCAATCACAAGCACAATACTATACGAGAATCAACCAAATAGTTATAGGCATGACGAGCGTGCGCTATAATAAGCCACAACAAGTAATATACGACACATGTATATAATGGGTAGGAAGCCCAAACTATACCGGGACTGGTCAAGACAAATGTATAATGGGTAGGTGTCCCCAAAACTATACGCGATAGACGTATAATGGGTAAGTAGCCTCAAAGCTATACATGATGTCAGGACGAGACTGGTACAAGGTAATGAACAAGAGTGTGCCACGACGGATCACTATCAAGAATGTACTGGTCAAGGTATAATGTGTAGGTGTCCCAAACTTATATGAAGCCGCGACTGGGTATAATGGATAGGTGTCCCCAAAACTATACCGGGACGGATATATAATGGGTTGGTATCCCAAACTATATCGGGACGGGTGTATAATGGGTAGGTGTCCCCAAAACTATACATAAAGTCGAGCTAAAAAAGTTTTACAGTTAAATGGAATATCAGAAAAAGACAAGATAGGCAAAATCAGGGACATTCGAATTATCCGTCGGATCTCCTCGGATCACCGCCGGATCATCTGATCTGTTACAGTAAGTAAATGGGCCACAAAATAGATCATCCGTCGGACTGTCGTGGATTACCGTTGGATCATCCAATTGGTCACAACAAGTTTGTGGACAAAATATCGGATCATCTATTTGACTACTGAGGATCACCGTTGGATCTTCCGATTGGTCACAGAAACTCGGACTTAAAATATTTTTGTTACTTGTTCGAGCCGTAAAAACTCCGTTCTAACTCAGAATTTAGAATTTTAAAGGTCAAAAATTTATAGGATCAAATTCCCAACAACCTTGGAGAATTCGATTTTACCAACTTTAAGATTAGATAGATCGATTCCGAGAAATACCGTATAAGTAATTTACGAAAAAAATCAAAACTTGTCCGGATCCACAAAACTCAAAACTACCAGAATAGAAACTAGGCACAGATCTCAAGTAGCATATAAAATGTCTCTTGGCAATCACTCTGGTTATCGTTTCCGACACCGAGTTTTCTAACGGGTATATTCCAGGGTTTTTACAGAAAAAGTCAAAACCAAGCCTAAACCATTTTTTGAAATATGCACAAGGTTAGAAATTACTAGTGAAACATTTTTAATAAAAAAAGTTTTATGAAATTCTAAGAAAAAAATCTCAAGGAAAACGAAAACTGCAATAAAATAATATCGTTCAGTATTTTGGAAAGATGTACTTGCCTAAAGCCAAGCTCCCAGCCTAAACCTTTAACTCCACCACTAAGAGTTTAAAAACTACATTCTTAGGCCTCAAGACCAAGCTCCTAGCTCCAGTGGAAAATGGAGAGAAAATAAAGAAGTGAAAAAAGAAAGGAAAGAGAGAGGAGAGAGAAAATAATTATATATAAGAGGTGATTTAATCATGACCGTCCGATCCGCCATGTCAGCGATCCAAGCCACGAGAATAAATCAATCTCGACCATACAATAAAAAACCAAAAAATCAATGGATAATAGAAAGTATCGAACACTATTCACAAAAATATCTAAAAAAATATATCTTAAAATTATCTTAAAATATCTCAAAAGTGAAAAGAATATCTGCCGGACGGATTTTCCATCGATATATCGGCGGTAATCCGGTCATGGAGAAAAGTTTCAGTTCTGAGAGAATCCGAGATTCCACGAGACCCAACAAAGCATATTATAAATACGTATCCATATATCAATACAGATACTGTGAGATGGGTCTCACACGGTGTCATGATCTTAGTATCGGTTATGACACTTTTGTTTTTCTTGTGGGTCTTGGTCATACATGCTATAAATGACCTACCTCTAGTATTGTTTCTTGTTGATTTTGAGTTTGATGGAATCGGGGCTTGTTTTAGTTTTGAAAAAGCTCAATTTTTGGCTGAAACTGTGAAGTTTCAGTAAGAACGGTATACCGCTAGTATACCATTATGTTCCATTTTTATGTGTTGTATACTTGTTGTCTTTGACCGCTGGTATACCGGCCTATGCCATTTTGAGTATGGAAAACATAATGTCCAAAAAAAAAAAATCTTGGTCCAGTACACCGTAGGTATACCGTCTTGATATCCAAGTTCATATTTTCTTTTCTTTTTTAAATTTGTCGATTTGTTTGTGCTTTATACTCGTATCCTTACTGTTCAATCAAGTTTACCTGTATTTTACGATAATATATTGATTGATTGTAGCGGTATTCATGCCCGGTGTACAAGGGTACTCATATTACACATTATATGTTTGTCACATGCTAGAGCACCATGTCCCGTTATTGCACTGTTATGTGCCATATTGCTTGTCTCTGCTAGTATTGCTTTGTAATGTTTCCTATTGTGGCTAGTCAAAGCACACTCCCGATCCCGTCCTGTTGTGGCTCGTAGTAGAATAGTCATGACTTATGCTTCCTATATTGTTCCTGATAGTGGCTTATCGTAACCCACTCATGATTCTTGATTAATGTATTATTCCTGAGAGTGGATCATCGTAGCGCACTCATGAGTCATGTCCTAATTCTTGTTGTGGCTCATAGTAGTGCACTCATGTTTCCTGATTGTAGTATGTGGTTTCTTGTCCATTAGAGTTCTTAATTGTTATTGATAAAATATTATCCAGTCTTGTATTTATCCGAGAGAGAAATATCATGTCAATGATAGATCCCCAGATGCCACGGTCAAAAATTCTTAAATGAACTATTCAGGATGATGCTTGATCACGTAGAATCATTGGGAGGGAAAGTGCCACGTCCCATAAACAAAATACAGGAGAGCAAAAGCGTGACTCTGCCAACCGCACCTTGCAGAATACCGAAGCATCCTACAATGTGTTAAGGTTGTCTAGAGACAAGTGGATGCATACAACAATCAAGGCTCCTAGGCTCAAGAAACTATATTGTCTTAATCATCAAACAAGTAGCAATAACATAGAACATCTCAGATAAAGCAGTAAGGCATCCCAAATGTCGTATCAGAGTGTTCTAGAATGTAACCATACAAAATAATATAGGCTAGCAGAATAACAAGGTATATATGACCGTATGTCAGCTGCAGTCTGATTAATATACAATCATGTAGGGAATAAATGTCTAGACTTACTAGCAAACAGGTGCCAATTGGCAAAATGCCCAAAAGAATATAATTTACAACAAATGAGCGATGGTCAAGAAACCCACTCGCGGCCCTCAGCAACCATCCACCTGGTGTGCACCTTTATCGGGAAGAAAAGATGGATCCTCTGGTGCTAGCTCTATACCTGGCCATGCAAGACCTGTGGGGTTAGACCACAAATAGCAAGTACCATAAAGGAAGCACGAAGTGAAGAAGCAAAACCAAATTTATAGCATGTGATGCATGAGCCAACAATCAATGGCACATGTTCCATCCATGACATGATACGTCACTCTTTCACCAAAAAAAGACATGAAGTGCCATATCATATCAATATAGAATACGTCTCTTGATTATGGTCAAGCTAAAAGATTCTGCGTCTTAGCTTTAGTTCACAACCTATCATAACACAATAGTGCAACCCAGTTAAACTTTCATGCCACAACAGTTCACTTCCCTAACCACAAGTAGGTTATCAATCGGTTAAGCATATACTATGGCTTGATATGTGATATCTGGGTTATCCTAGAAATATAATATATAGGTACCCTCAGATCTTGATATGATCGAGCAAGGCTAGTCGAACCAAAAATATTTACAGGCATGTTGGACTTTACCGATCCCCCGCAGGGCTATCGTGCCAAACTTGCCAATAAAAATAAAAGAGTCAGATACTGCACTCCACTAGTTTGGATGATATACAGTATCTGTGGGGGCCAACATAGCATTCCACCAACAAGTGTTGGAGAGTAAGATGTCATACACGATCTCGGAATACCGTTCCCTCCCAATGCTCTACTAATTTAGTTGCCTAGTTAATCCCTAGGTGATTGGAATTCCATGGCGTAGTCTCATGAATATTTTGTCTTATATGTCGTACCAAAGTACGTGCACGCTTGATACGAATCTATTATAATTATCAGGAATCAAATTTGGATTCACCCAAGCATGGATGTAACATTCAAGCAAGTAATAACCTAACCACGCTACGATCTTGACCAATTACCATTCTCGTGCCAAGGAATATATAACATCGTACACCGAGCCTGGGTTCATGTCACATTTAGTGTACATGTTTGCCAATGTCCCCCCTCACTTAGTGCACGGTAAAGCCATTATAACAGGCGAACAGGATAATGTTATCAGTACGGGTACAATAATTAAGTCAGGATACCAAGCCTATCAGCTAGTCACATGAATCATATCAAGATTGAGTCAGGAATTACCATTAGTCAGGAATCTATCATATACAATCAGTCTTGATCATAAATATCTCATTAATTTCCTCAAGTTCTTGGATAATAGATCATTAGTCAGTCGCATGGAATAATGAATTACAGTCATGCCACCAAACAGAGTAAAGGAAACATATAAAGCATCCTGGAGTCGACCCTCATTCCTTAAACCAAACAAGGACCAGAATTGAAGATCGTCATCCGAGTAGAACTACACCTCACCTTATTCGACGGATAAGGGGTAACTATACTACTAAAATAAAAATGAGTAAAGTCATGGCATAGGTAATAGGAATGGTCGCATGGTTATATTACTAGATGAGAATAAGAGTAGTGCGAGAACCCCTCGAGATCAAATCCACAACCCTTAAACCAAACAAGGATCGGGGTTGCAGCCATCACCCGAGTTAAACTACGCCCCTTATTCTATCTAACGTATAACAATGTGATCTAAATAGCCATGAAATACAGTTATCAAGTTCAGGTGCTACTCATTTTGTTCAAGATTATCCAATGATCATGAGAACTCATCAATTCTAACAATCCAAGCAAGATACACATAGAGTAAACAAGGATAAATACAATCATGCAAGGCCACGTACAATCGTCTAAAAATTAAGCATTGGCATAAAAAGCCAAGAACGGGGTCTGGCGTACAACTCTAGATAAGTCAAGCTAGGATTACTCTAACAAAGCCTGCATACAGGCAAAGGGTGGTGTACTTTAGCAAGTACGAGAGCTAAGCAGTCTGGAACACTCTGCCAAAAGTACGCGAGCTAAAGCTAGGTGTACAAAAGCAAGTTAACTAAAGCATACAGAAGAAAGAGGAGATAAATTATTGTAAAGAGGTTACGTGCACAACCATCACTATAGGCTTGGCGTATGATCTTTAAACAACGAGTTCAACGTACAATCAATCAGTCAGGCCCGGCGTATTCTAAGAAGAAGTACGTGAGCAACAATTCTTGGCATACTAAAATAAGTACGTTAATCCAAGAAGATTAGCATACTCTAACACAAAATACACAAGCAACAAGGTTGGCATAAAGTCAGAGAGTCAGGGGTGTTGGTGTACTAAAACAAGTACGTGTATCTAACCAACTGACCCGCCAACCGATGCACAGGCTAAATGACAAAACACAAATTCCAACGTGGGCTCGTCAGTTGAGAAGCATGACAATCGAGAAGCATGCAGACCAATAAAACAAAGTCAGACTCTTCGTCGCTAAGGAAGCGAGGGAAGAGTGGACGAAATATACGTCGGCTTCGTTAAATGCGGATCAAGGGAATGTACGCCAACTTTTGAAGTTGGTGATAGTACGCGAGCTAGGACTGGCATACTTTTCCTTGATAATGAGTAACTTAATAAGCTATGCACCAAAGTACGCTACCTGAGTATCCTTCCAAAAGTATGCCACTGACTCAAGGAGTGTGGCTGGCGTATGTTTCGTTAGGAAATCAGTATGCTACGTTAGTACGCGAGTTGAGATGGTACAGCACACAGTGCGCCCAGGGAAAGTTTTTTTGCGTTTATACGCCAAGGAATTTCTTGCGCGTACACACGCAGAAAATTTCATCTTCTCTATTCAGCCACTTTGGTAAGCATACAGTATCGAGTTTTGGCACTGAACTCAGCCGAACTCGAAATCAAGTAGGACCAAAAGTAAAGATAGGTAAAATATGATGCTCGTCCATATGAGCTAAATAACTTTGTAAACATAATGTTTTGGGAGTTCAATCCCCTAAAACCGAGAAAACTCACATGAAACCCACAGATCAAAAACTCAGATATATGCCACTCAAGCCCTCAAAATCGAAATCAACAAGAACTAAAGATGCAAAGGAACTCATAACAAACAATTTAATCTAATAATATACAAGAAATAATCAAAAATTAAAACATGCAATAATCCATGCTTCTCCATCCGTGTAAGATGTACTTACCTAAGATGCTAGCTAACAGTCTATTTTCTTCAAGGATTTGATCTCTCTCAAATTAAGGTTTAAGGTTTCGGTTTGGGGTTAGAAGCTCTTGGGGAGAGGAAAGAAATAAAATGAAGAAGAATGAGAGAGGGGAGAGAGGAAAGTCATATATATACCAAGTGGGGAGAAAGGGTAATCTAGTCATGACTAATCCTCATGAAATCTCAACCATCCAATTATAAGGGCATAATGGTCCAAAAAGGGAACTGGTTCAGGTATCTATCCTACATAAGGATCCTAGTACATGTCCATGGCAATTGTCAATGTGTTCACTACTGATCTCGATTAATCTCTCCTAATGAACAAAATTTTGAATAAATAAAATACAACATGCATGACAGGAACCAACATGAAAATACAGCAGGAATACATTGTCAAAAAAATTCAAAAAATATTAGAAATTTAGAAATATCAAATTTGGGCACGGATGTGACAAAAAGTTTCTAGATTGCATGTAGTACCATTATTCCAGTCTCACTTTTGGATTTGGAGATCACCGACGTGAGGGACACACTTCTAGCACAACGATGAGTGTTGCATTCTAGTATATGATTCATGATTGTTGATTGCTGATTTGCATGGATAGCTTGGATAAACTACAGTGCGTTTGATCGTTGAAACAATTACATGTGCTAGTAACTAGGAATGTGATAACCTTAGTTAGTTAATGATATCAACTCGTAGATCATGATTGGCCGTGAATGATTAACTGGTTACTGTAGTAGTTCATGTTCATATCCATTATTTGTTTACTTACATGTTATTGCCTTATGTTTACTTTCATAATCATGTTGTACCAGTTTACTTTGTACATTCCTACTATAATGTTTACTTTCCTTACTATTATTTTTACGGCTTTTTCTATATTATGCTTGCATATTGGTTTTAATTAACTAGTTTTGGATTCCTTTATGGTATTTTCTACTTGGGATTTTGACCCTACTGATTTTGCATGGCCATATCTCATAACAGAACCAGAGGATCTCCTTTCACTTGACGGTAACCACCAAAAGGACCACCAATCGAGCACCTTAGTAGATTTTTTATTCTCTCCCCCCACTGATTATTTGTATATTCTTTTGCGGCGTTTAGCCATCGAACACATGTTAGCTTCTATTTTGGGACTCATTCCCGTCCGAGGGCAACATTATTATGTATAATCCAGACTACAACTATAGATGGTCATGTGTTATTGTATACTCTTACTAGTATCTCATTTTGTATTACTAGCTTCATGATCATCTATATAATTATAATTTTGGATTTTTTTCTATTTCATATGCCGGATGATCTTATATATTGCTCTTTACTTACTTGTTGGTTACTAAGACACCTAGGATTGCTTAACCCAGAATTGACTGTTGTTTGTAGAATATATATCTTTACAATTGTAATCGTATCTTAGAGTACCAGAGTAATCTAATATAAATAACTGGCCTAGCTCTCTCCTATCTCTCTAGTATTCTGATTTTAGGTATGATAATTATGGTGCCCCGTTCCCCCTATTCGGGGAGCGTGGCTAAGAAATACAAATCGGTATCATTCGATCGGGATAGATTGAATCAAGATATTATCCTTGTTATGTATTTGCTTCTTCGAAATCGATTTCCATATTCAGTGGACCGTGCCCCGAGGATGGACTTAGCGGCAGATTCAAGAGGGACCTCTCCGCTACAAGTTTTCTTGCCTAGTTTTTGTTGTCGCCTTGTTGCTTTCATGCTTTTGAGTTGGTTTTTAGATTTGCGTTTTCTCGAAGGTTTTGATGGATATCATTGCTTTCGTTCTTTGAATTGCATTCCATTCTGAGCTTAAAAAGAGTAGAAGATGTATTGATCAGCTGTTCATGGTAATACAGGTGATCGTGTAGTAGACGTCGTGCGAACGGAGTCTTGAAGCACCTCTTTACATTTATTTCTCCAACCAACTTGTGAGTGGTCAGTTAACCCTTCTTCCAAGTCTTCACATCTAAAATCTTGCCTTCTTGCTTCTCCCGATCAAACGATACCATAATAACAAAAAGATGTCAAGATAAAAAGGAATAGACTTGGACTACTTTATGCTTGTCATTCAACTTGTAAATGGTTACCTTATTGCATGCTAGTTTGTGTAAAATATTCTTCATATGATTTAATTTTAGTTAAAATGTATACTTCTTCTATATTATACTGTGTATAGAACACACCTGGCCATGCAATAAACTGATCAGAAAGACTATGCAAAATGAATCAGGCCATGCTACTTGTCTCATACTCATGTTGCCTTAAACTGCATCAATTGTTAATATAGTATAAATGTCGTTCGATCATGGACAACTTGTGCACAAGGTCATAGGTTCCTGCGGGCGGTAATTGGGGCACTGGCACCGATCCGATCCGGACGAAACTTCACGATAGTCTCATGTGCTGGACGGAATGGCGTGTAGCGCCTCAAGTGCTTTCGTTACATACCATCCTCGTTCATAGACTATAACTTATCCTTATGGCTTCTTGCCAGTGGTCCCCTCGTACATTTGAACCTGTATAAGCTAACTTGTGTCGTCGTGGCAGGGAAGGACATGGTAAGTATTTGTGCAGGTAGTTCAGACTGGAAGGTAAAAGTCACCGAACGGTGGCATGTTTATTTCTGTAAATTCGCATATCAAATGCTTGCTTGTAAAATAAACTAAGGTAAGATAGAAAGACCACAAATAACTTACATGCTTCATATAAACAACTTGTGATTTGGTATAGTTGGGTTAGCTCGCCTTCACCAGTGTATTTTGATGTACTGACCCTCGTTAAAATAGGTACCCGCACCAAGGAGATCCTGCGAAGAGCTGAAGCTACTTTCCATTTCAGTCCACCAACTGGCATGCCCTAATCGTGCCTTAGTAGAAGCATTTTGAAGACCCAGGAGCCCGTGCTTCAAATTTATGCAGCTCCGAGGGAAGGCGATAGCTTCGCTAGAAGGTCTTTAATCATTTTAAAGTTTTAGTAAAATGATATAATGTACAGGACATCTATCTCATTTTGAGTCCACTTTTGTAAGCCCATGCGACAATTGTCCGACTAGTTTAAGAGTTTGTAAATGATGTTCATTATCAATATTTCCATGTTTCAATATTGTTTCAATTATTTGTGTACTATGAATATGAGCTCGTTATATCAAGCGTCTTAGCCTTGTGCGGTGCGCAACCTAGGCACGTACGGCATCACGCCCGGGGGACGACTATCGATTTCACGGAATCGGAGCATGATAATAATTGGTACCGCTTACCATGTATTCCCTATTGTACTAACCCCTCCTCTACGGGTATTGGGAACAACACAGGTGCACATAGATGGTAGGAGACTCAGAAATCAACTTAAAGATCTTCATATTTCAAAGTATTTTAAAATTATTTCTTTTGAAGGCATTTTAGTTTCAATGTAATAATAAGGTATTGTCACACCCGTTGCCAGATTTGGTATTCTTGAATTTCTGATATTTAAAAATTATCCTGAAAATATATTCATATTGTATTTTGCATGTTGTTTCCTGTCATATATGTTGTATTTTAATTATTTTGATTTTTATTTATCAGGAGAGACTACCCGAGACCAGTAGTGAACACCTTGACAATTGATATGGATTTATACTAGGACCAGTATGTATAATAGATACCTGAATCGGTTCACTTTTGGGACCACAAAGACTATTTTGGATGGTTGAGATTTGTTTGGAGAGTGTCATGACTTAGTCCTATGGCTAACCTCATTTCTCCACTTGGTATATATATGGGTATTTCTCTCTCCTCCCTCTCATTCTTCATTTCCTACTTTCTTTCCTTCTCTTCTTCTTCTTCTTCCTTGTTCCTCCCCTTGCCCAACCGAACCCTAGACCTAGTTGATCTAGGAAGAGGTTTGTAGATCATCAAAGGTAGGCTATGAAGCCACCAAGGCAAGTATATTTTGCTCAAAGTGGTGAAGCCATAATTTTTGAATTTTTATATATACGTAGTAATTAAAAATTTGTTTGGTAGAAAATGTTCTTCTTGGTATTCTCATTGGTTTTAGTTCTTGGAGATTTTTATTTGTATGGATGGTTTTGAGTAGATCTGAGTTTTAAAGTTATGATTTTTTATGGGTTCTATGAGTTTTTCTTAGTTTTGATCTATGTGATAGAGCATTCAATTTCAGGCAGTTTTGGCTTTTGTTTCACTTGATTTGGAGTTAAAATAAAAAATTTATGAAGAAAACTATTTTTTGGAAGTTTCTCGGATTTTCCATGGAGTTCCTTTCTGTTTGGGTACAATGATGTTCCATGCAGCAGGGAAGGCCATGCGGCATGAACTTTTCTACCGTAGCCCTTCGCAGTATGCGCCTATCTTGTTGGGTACATGACTGGTTTGCATATATGTTCTAGCATTTCGCCTGGCTCAAGCTAAACGCATAAAGTTTTATGCGGCAACTTGACGAATGCGGCCAGCAGAGCATGCAGTAGACCCGTGAATGCTGCAAGTCATTCCATGTGACTTAGAATTCTAGGAGCATGTATTGCACCACCCTTGCATGCCTTTTGATGTGGTTTTGTCTTTTCTTTTGGCACACTTTACGGCCTATCACATCGGTCACATCTGTCATATTTCTGACACGATATTTATTGCCCATCACTCAGCACTTGTCCCAAGACGTGGACTTTGTATTGACCTATGCGGGCAGCTCTTCCATACAGCAGCTCGTCTATGCGTCCAGCTACATGCGGCAAGGTTGCTCATGCGCATGATCAGTGTATGCGACCTGTACCATGCGGCAGACATAACCATGCGTCCATGCGCCAGCTCTCATGAGTGCACTTCTCATGCGTGCATGTGATCCTATGTGTCTCTAGTGACATGTAAGCATGTTTTGTTGTTTCACTTAGTTAATGTTTCATGGAATGTTTTTATTAAGTGTTATATTTTATGTATTTATCATAGTGCTTTCTTGTGTTGTGACTCTAAGTGTAAATGGACTTACTGAATCAGACATATTTCACTACTAGAATAAGCGGTATTAGCGACGTAATTTAGCGACTCCTAGTAAAAACGTCGCTAAATTAGCGACTATGTAAAATCGTCGCTAGACGTCGCTAAATGGCGACATTTAGCGATGTTTAGCGACTGTTTTTAAGATTTTAAAAGAATAGTCGCTATAAGTTCAATTAAGGTCGCTAAACGTCGCTAATATATCTGATTTAGCGACGTTTAGCGTCGTAATTAGCGACATATCTATCAAAAATATTTAGCAACGTATTTAGCGACGTCTTTGGCGTCGCTGATGTTTATTTTAGCTACGTTTTTATTTGATGTCGCTAAACGTCGCTAAATTTTGGTTAATTAGGGCTCAGTTTTCTTTTCTCCATATGTCAAAAAATTGGAAATGTTTCGATTTCTCCCGCCCCCCTCCCTCTCCGGCGACCGGGTCTCCGACCGTTTTGGCTACTCCGGCATCCCCCTCCTCCTCCTCGAGCTCTAAGTAATCTCTCTCTCTCTCTCTCTCATGTGACACTGACACAAGACACACTTGACAAACACGACACACGCACACAGACACGACACACGCACACAGACACTGACAGACACACACGACACACACACACAGACGCAGACACACACACGACACACATACACGACACACACACAGACACACAGACGACACACACACACAGACGCAGACACACACACAGACGCAGATTAGGGTTAGGGTTAGGTTTAGGGTTAGGGTTAGGTTTTTTGACCTGGGGTTAGGGTTAGGGTTAGGGTTAGGTTTAGGGTTTTTAGGTTTAGGGTGTCACATTAAAGTTTTCAATGACATTATTAATAGGATTTTAAATTACTTAGCTGGACTCGAGTCATTGTTCCTAAATGGCGTCGCTACAACTACCAAAATATTGGTATAAATCAATAACAACTTCAAAGGTTCCAATTTTTGTCTGTAGATGTTGAGGGGTTACACATAATACAAAGTAGTTTTGATAGTAATACATTGTAGATGTTGAGGGGTATCCATATCGTATAACTCTTATATGAGGAAACCATTACAGCCGACAAATAACTCAGGTGAAACTAAAGAATATTGATCTTAACTAAGAACTCATACCACGCATTTTTAATCTAATCATCATCATCATTCTTTTGCATGTAGGGCAATAGTCCAACATGGTTTTAATTCACTCTAAGATTGAGATTTTCTTTTTATTGTGATGTTCCAGTATGGTTTCTAATTATGCATCATCTTTATTTATTGTTATTCCTCGAGTGGTCGCTTATGAACTACAAATAAGGAGCCAATATCTCGATGCACTTTGCATTTGCTCAAGTTCTCCGAAATTGCCAAGTCCAGCTATCTATCTAAATGTCAGTAACAATAAAAAGAGTTCCTTTAGTGTTGTACTTCGAATCAAGAAATCGGCTATTCAAATCGGGTGAAGAAATAGTAGTAGCAATCTTATTCACACATCTGCAAAATCGTAGTTCATTAAATCGGTCCAATAGCTAATTCTTTGTATAGTGCACTTGGAATGAGAATAACTTGATTCCATTCAATTTCAATTTCAATTACAATCATATAATTTAATATTGGATCATATTTTCAAACTAGTTCATTAAATTGGTCCAATAGCTAATTCTTTGTGAGTCATATAATTCTTCCGTTCCGGTCCAATAGCTAATTCTTTGCTAATTCTTTGTTTTCATCTATCTTATCAGATGGCACCCAAGAGAGCGATACCTCCTACTATTAAGGAGGAAGTGATGCCTCCTACTGTTAAGGAGGAAGTGATGCCTCCTACTGTTAAGGAGGAAGAGATACCACCTGCGGAGAGTTCCAGTGACCCAGCACCTATCGCGGCTGTATCTCAGACGGGGAGTTCCAGTCACCCAGCACCCATAGCGGAGCTTGATAACATAAACGCTGTTTATGCGCAGTATTTGAGGGACTGGTATCTGCCCCGTTTTGGAAATCCTCGAGATTGATACTATGATGTTTCATATACTTATATATTATGAATTTTGTGTTACTGTGATACTCTGATACTTATATATTATGTATTTTGTGATGCTGTTTATGCCCATTTTGTGTGACTGTGATACTTTTATGACTGTGATACTTCTATTGTCTGTCTATAATATTTGTGTGTATTAATTGTATGACTGTGATACTTTTATTCATATTAAATATTGTTAATCCGGTGTTGAGTATTCCACCGAAGGGGTCGGCGAACCCATAGAATTCAACGGAGGGTTGCTCCGGGTCTATTTTTAATTAGAAATTTATAAATTGCAGGAATAATAGTTTGGAATAATTCAGGTTTTTTTTTACTTTTTTTGTAAATTTAGCGACGTATTTAGCGACGTTTAGCGACGTTTAGCGACATTTTTATAAGTCGCTAAACAAGTCGCTACTTAGCGACGTGTCAGTAGCCGTCGCTAAATATGTCGCTGTACGTCGCAAATTGCTGACATGACAGTACTGCCAGGTCATTAAAGACGTCGTTGTTACGTCGCTATATAAGTCGCTAAGTAGCGACGTTTAGCGACTTTAACAAACGTCGCTATTTTGTGACGCGACGTCGCTAAACGTCGCTACATTTAGCGACTCAATAAAGTCGCTAAAAAACGTCGGCATAGCGACGTTTAGCGACGTTTTTCTGTTCAACGACTTGGTTTCTTCCGACTGCGTTAAAACATCGCTAATTACGTCGCTAAACGTGTTTAGCGACATTTTTTTGTCATTTAGCGACGTTTTTTGGCGTCGCTAATTTGACTTTTTTTGGTAGTGTTTGCTATATATGGCTATGTGCTAGAATTGACTATATGTGTGCCATGATATTATGTTTTTCTCATGAGATGTGAGTGTCATATTGATTCAGTGCCTGCCAAGTGGACTCGGACCTGTAGATTAATTATCCTTGTTCTTCGGATAAAGTGAGGGGCGTAGTTCTACTCGGAAGACGATCTGCAATCCCGGTCCTTATTTGGTTTAAGGATTGTGGATCTGCTCCAGAGTATTTCACACTTTTTCCTTACTCACGTTAGGCGGTATTAATTATAAAGTTGAGGATTTCATATGAATTGAGGCTTCCAATTGATTGATCATCTATGTACCTGATTTGAGGAGATTTAAAATGATCAAAATAATTCAATGTGATGAGAAGATTTAAGTGGCTGATTTTTAGGCCTGACTACCTGTATCCAAGTTGATACTTCTTTTCGCACCGAATATGCCATACTTGTGCACCGAAGTACGACAAACCTTGCTAGATGTAATATGACTATGTGACCCTTGACCTGATTAATATAGTTATCTAGCCGGCTAATAGGCATGGTATCTTGACCTGATTCATTGTATCCATGTT
Source organism: Iris macrosiphon (assembly GCA_036927795.1). Taxonomy (NCBI): domain Eukaryota; kingdom Viridiplantae; phylum Streptophyta; class Magnoliopsida; order Asparagales; family Iridaceae; genus Iris; species Iris macrosiphon. The sequence continues at coordinate 56,700,631 of JAYESA010000019.1, forward strand.
AACACATTTTCTTGCTTGAATGTGATTATCGGCTCACTTGTGCACTAAGTATGTGACAATAGCCTACATGTGCATTGAGGTGCGACATGATCATGCCTGATATACATGCTACACGTTCTTATTTTCCCTAGCATGGGCATAATGATTGGTCGGTAACCATAGCGTGGTTAGGATGTTTGATTGATTGCTGTATTATGCTTGGGTGAATCCAGGTTTAGCTCTCGGGCAATAATGTGGATTAGTACCTAGCATCGTACTATGGTGCGTCATCTAAGGAGAATGATCGTGTGGCCATGGCACGAGATTCTATACAATCGTAGGATTAATTAGGTAAATTAAATTGGTAGAAGCATTGGGAGGGAAGGGAATCTCGAGATCATGCATGGTAGCTACCGGTAGGACATATGTCCTAGGGCGTCATGTTGGCCCCCAACAGATACTGTATATCATCTACAATAGTAGAGCGCAGTATCTGGTTATACTATATTACATAATATTATCTGATTACTAGCGCGATGGCCTTGCGAGGGACTAGTGTATTATTATCTCTTGCTTGTATAAATTGGCTCGGCCAGCCCGCCTCACCATCAGCAGGATCTAAGGATTCCAATAATGCATTATTCTTCTGAGATAACCTAGACACCACATAGCAAGCCGTAGAACTGATTGGTCGTTATAACTTAACTCTTTGTGCATCTGTTAGTAGTTAGGGACATGGAATATTGTGATATGGTAGTTCAAATCTTTTCCTTATTTGGTTGTAAGGTTGCGCTAAGGTGTCACAGTAAACCATGGACCGAAGCTACATATTATATGTGTATATCTACCTATATTCTAGCATGTACTATAGTCTGTTTGCTCATGTAGTTGATTGTGTATCGTTCCATCTGATAGTTGTCACGCCCCGATCTCCCGTGGTCCCGATTGCCCCCGCTGGGCATGAGATCACAACACCAGCGCTCCCGCGGAATGATCGTTCCCCTCGGGACGTGATGTCGTGCGATCCTGGAATTGCGCTCGCACAAGACAACAACGTTAGTCGCCTTGGTTATCATCGAACCGATAGAGTTTGCAACGGAGGAGCAGTATTACAAACAATAATCCATCTAAGTATACTAGGCAAAGCTCAAGGCACGAGGTTCTCTGAATACAATAACATCGTTCCATACATTATATCCCTCTATACAAAAGTATCTCAAAATAACTCGATACGGCTCAAGGCATCGACTCTAAATTTTTGGGTCCTAGGGATGAGGATATGCTATCGCTTCTTCGGACGATCGAGTACCTGCGAACAAGCAAATTGGTGGGGGGTCAACACTTTGGAAAAAGTACTGGTGAGTATAAAATCAACGAACAGAAGCAACATTCACTAAAACCAACACTAAGTAAGCATGTGATAAAAATATTACATTACTAGTGATCTTTCTAGTTTTACCTAGGTTCATTTCATACAGTACAGGAAGAGTCAGGTTACACTTCTTTGAAAATATTTTTGAAAGCCACATTTCAGATTTATTTCAAAACAAGCAGTTTAAGCACGATGTGCCGATTCTTATACTATCAGGGCGTACGCAGCGTGTCTCGTGAGCTATACTTAAAGACTCTAGGGACAATGCAGCATCTAGTGGACTATCCTTTATATACTACAAGGCGATCAACATATTGAAGAAAGCATGCAAGTCTAGGTGCGATGCAAGACAATAAGAAAATTCAATATATCACTTATTTAGTGATTCTTATCCCTTGCCGAACGGTTCTCCCTGCAGCAGACATACAAGTTAGCAACATTTGCATATATGAATAAGGTTATATTCCCTGTCCGTCTCTGTATCAAACAGTTAGGTATGCAAGAAGGCTAGCCTAGCATGCGCCCTAACTATATGATGGTCCATGGGAAACCCATGATTAGTAGAGGTGTTATCACAGCCAGCACTACACCAAAAATACCCACAAAGATGGCTGCTTTGACACATGAAACAGCTAACTAATAGACATAACACCCACCTAATAACAAGGACATCATTGCTTCAGAGTGTTTTGTATAGCCTCTCCTAAGCCGAACAGTCCCAATGCCCCAGGATATCGCTCGAGAGACCCTATACTTATGCACAAGTTGTCCCGACCGATGCGATAAATGCTCTCTATCAATTAATAACATTTCTATATGATGCACATGTTCATAACAATAAGACTTTTCAATCATTTCTCTTATATTCAATCGATCGATAGGTTCAATCTTCTCTTTACGTATCTACTAGCCACACCCCCCAAGATCTCGTAGGACCGATCCTCAAGGTGCACTAGTAGTCTTATCATTCATATCAATCCATTAAGCATATAATGAGTTATTCATAACAGTTCTATCTTTTATACAGTGCGATCAATGAAACATGTTCAAGCAATCAAGTTCTTTTGACAAGTAACAAGTAAGAACAGTTATATAAATCTAGCATGCAAACTCAATCTCTTTTTAAAAAGCATGTAGTTCTACTCTAGTTTAGCATACTATGAATGAACATGTTCAAGCATCTTTTACTCTTCTTATTAGTATAAAAATGGTTCGTTCGATAGCAGTGTCTGTGTAACTTAGCATGCATCATCTATACTTAGAATGGCAATGGTTCTATCTCTTTTAGACAAGCAATGTGTTCTCTAGTTAAGCATGTAGGTTCCCGTTCTATTATTCTCATGCAAACGTTATCTATTTAGCAAACAAGCATTTCAAAAACTCAAATTCATTATTAAGGCGTGCTACAATCATAGAATGGAGTTCTGCCCACTCACCAAGATCAGCCGTCTTCTGGTTCAACAAGGAGCTCTTCAAGAAGGTTTCTTTTTTGAGTCAATAAACCAATATCTCTTGCACATAGTATCAACACAGAGCGGGGCACTACAATAGTAGTCTAGGAACATGGGCTGTTATGGTACGGTGGTTCAACACTTGTCCTTGTTTTGTTATGGGGTTGCGCTATTATGCTATGATAAGCTATGGACTAAAGCTACGATACAGATACTTTGGCGTGACCATAATCGGTGAGTCGTACCCTATCTCGGTGTAGTACGACACCTCTTTTCCATATTTGTTTGTAGAGGTGTCCTACTGCTTCGTTGAAAGGTTATACGTTTACGGTTATGGCGCAGATCCTATTTTATGTACTTTATTGGGTTTTGCTTCATTCACTTATGCTCCTTTATGGTACTTGCTATTGGGGCCCGACCCCACTGGTTTTGTCTGTCCAGGTTCAGTAGCAGAGTCCGAGGATCCTATCCTGTAACTGACCGATGGCACGCACCGGGAGGATGGCCGCCAAGGGACTTGAGTGGGTTTCTTCTCCACCACTCTAAGTATCATTTTTTATTACCTTTTTGGCGTTTAGCCAACGGCACTTGTTAGCCGGTTATATGGACATTAGTTCCCTTACATGATTGTATATTATTGAAACCGCGACTGACTTACAGTTATGTACTCTTGACAAAGTACTAGTTTATCATCTTTTATAACTGGTTTCATAATCATTCTGATATAGAGTCAGAGACGCCTAACTGCTTTATCTTATATGCTCATTCTTACTGTTTCTTGGTTGATGATTGAGACAGAGATATTCTTGACCCTAGGTGACTTGATTGTAGTATGCACCCCCTTGTCTCTAGACAACCTTAGCACATTGCGGATTACTTCGGTATTTTCGTAAGGTGTGGTTGGCTGAGTCATACCTCCGCTCTCCAGTATTCAGGTTCTGGGACGTGACAGGTATGATGTATGGAACGACAATATTATTTCATGACAGATTGTCAGTCATTTCAATTTTTTTTATGAATGTAAGATGAGATGACATTTCAAATTTATTGAGATATTGTACTCCTCTATAAATCATTAATAAAGAGCTATTTTTTTCTATTTTGTGTATTCAATTTTCTGTTGCTATGTGATTTCAACCTTTTATTCAAATAAATTATCACTCGTGCAAGTTCTTGCCTTCTATAGGTTCAATTTAGGCTTGTACAACATCACGCTCCGGGAAAACTTATCGATTTTTCAGAATCGAGACGTGAATAATAGTATCAGAGCATGGTTCACTTTCTCGAATTTTATTTTATTTTTGAAGTTTTTGATGTGATATCTCGACTAAATGCTTTTCAACGTGCACTACATAAAATAATAGTTACATACAGTAAGTTCATAAATATTTTATGAATACTAAATGAAAATTACTTTTTTTTGGTAGTAATGACTAAAGGAAATAATGTGAGCAATTCAAGGGCAACAACTCCGACTAACCCGATGAAAATAATGTTATGCATGATGGAGGCACAAAGAAAACAGACTGAAACCCAACGTCGGCAGGCTGAGGCTCAGCATCGACAGCTTCAGGCGCAAATTCAAGCACAGTTCGATGAACAGCAGAAGCAGATGGATAGCCAAACACAAATAGTAACTACCCATACAGAGTTGAAGCTGAAGCTCATGCTTGCAACTATAATAAGAATTTTTGAGGTCTTATATTATATTCGTGTCATGAATGGCTGACATTAATTATTTGTCACAACAAAAAATGGTCTACTGGAAACACTAGTAAGTGAGGAAAGAAGTGAGCATGAATTCGAACGACTGGAACAATTACTACATATGAGGGGGTCTTGGTGGTAGTAGTAGTCTACGACCATGATGATCATTAATGGCTGACTTTATCTTAAAAAAAAAAGTTTTTTTGTTACTAGGGTGTAGCCCATCGATTGGAGCTGATGAGGATAACTGGGGAGGTCCTGGATTGAAACCAATTCTCGAAAAAAAGAAGGGTTTTTTTCGAAATAGAGAGATTTTGCTCAGAATAAATATTAAAATATTGGAATTTATCCTATTTTTATCATGGCCGGCTGCTATGCGGTTCAAAGCAGCAACCGTAGCCATCGCTAGAGAATTTTATTTGACCCACTCCGTATTTATAAATTGTCTATGCATCTTTGAACTCAACAAAATCTCTTCAGTGCGGATAAAAAAGAGGCGACAACTATTATTGGTATGACCAAGTAAACTATAGCCAACGCTAAGCTGGTGCCAAGCGATTAATTAGCCTAATCACATCACATGATCACCATCAAGCCATAATATTTTACTAAGCACCGTGACGTGTAGTTGCTTAGGCCTGCCAAAAAGAAAGAAGGGTTTAGTGTCCCCACCCATATAAAAGCAAAATCTCCCATTGGAGAGGAGGAATCTTATGAGAATATCTCTCTTGCAAGTTTTTTTTTTTTTTTTTTTGAGAAATATTTCACTCAAATCACTCTGTTCTTAATGCCTAAGAGCACCCACAGTGTAAATGATTTCAAGTGCTATACTGTTACTTTGGTCAAAATTTATACTACTTGGAGACTATATTACACTTAAAAAATGGTAGTAAATAAAAAAATACTCTAAATTTCAAACGTGATATAGTAAGTGAGTAGCAACTCAACTGGACCCACCAAGAAAAAAAAATATTAATTAAGAAAAAAAAATGAGAGAGAACATTTTTATAAGCTCATAAAATTTTTGATGTAGGATGGAAATTAGAACAAAAATCATTGTTGGTAGAATTTTTTTTTTTCTAAAAATAATTTCTATCGTAGAAATATTGGAAATAGAAATCTCGATTAGAGCATCTCCAATCTTGTTTTGTGTTGTGATTCCTATGTGGCATGAGGCACAAGACAATGTCTTTTCTATATAGCCATATTATATTCACACAAGACAATGAGATAGAAAATTGAGAAGACAATAAAAACTATTTTTTTCAACTTTCAAGACAACTTTTCGAAATTTTTTTTTTATAAACAATTTTATTCATAATTGATGATGCAAGAATAAAGTATTGTGAAGTCCATTATCTATATCTAGACAATCAATTTTACATTGTATTTGTTATATCATTATCATATCAACTTTACAATCAATTTTACATTTGCATTGGAAAAAAAAATTAATATAAAATTGTGATTTATACGTGACAATTATCTTTTTCTTTTCAAACTCACAACAAGGTTGGAGATGCTCTTAGAGATGGTCTAAGAATATATTTCTATGATAGATGGGTCATGCCAAACTCTTAACAAGCTTTTATCGCACTTATACAAAGGGATGATGTGTAGTTGGTGGGCACGTCTCACCAATCAAACGGCCATGGTGACATATTCTTGAGGGTGAACATAAATGTATCGGTGGTTGGCTAAGATGGGGCTATAAATGGTTTTTAATTGTTTGCTTACATAATTTAATTACAAGGCTTGTCATACTAAGCCCCTGCCTTGGACCAAGCTTGACCGGAAACACAATTGTTCGGTTTAGTTTATGAGTTGGAAGAGGGTCTACTATGAAACTAGTATGTTAGGTTAGATTCATGTCTAGAGTAACAAGGTCTCATGCTATCAATTCTAAAAAAAAGTTTTTGTAAGTCCAATTTGTAATACTTACATCCATAAGGTCAATGTTGAGATAAGTCTGACAAGACTTCGAATTTGGATAACCCTCTCTGCTAAAACAATTTCCTAGGATCAACATGATTCTACAAAAGATCGACGTCATGGATGACTACTAGAACCGCCTACAATAAGGATAAATGGACAACCAAAATTAGTTCCGGATAGGATAACTCCATCCTTCGAACTAGCCAAGATAAAGTATAAAGATTTTTTATTTTTTATTTTTTTTATTTTTTTTATTTTTTTATTTTTGCAACTAAGACATGCATGTACACATGAATAAGTTGGATAAAATATTTTGAGCATAATTTATCACTATTTATATAAAAAGAGAGATAATGAAAGTTTCACGAAATTTTTACAAAAATAATTTGATTTTTAAATTTTTAGAACATTCATTTATCGTTTCGTACGTTCGACTAACTTAATTCTTAGGAAAAATTGATTTGAATCAATTTCGGACAGATATATCATCCTTTCTATTTCTCTGATTTGTAAGTTGATTAATTTATCGTATCTTGACAAAATTATTTTAACAAATTAGGTCAAATTATAAAAACATTAGAGATGATGGTACTAAAAAAAATCTTAAAGGAGAAAAGAATGGACAAATAGCACAACTTTCGAAAACAAACTTGTAATGAAATGGTAAAAGAAAATTATGATTACTCCTTTAAATAACAATGAACACTAGTGAAGTTTTGAAATGGTTCGGTCCACGTTCAGACTCAAAACCGGTCCGGCTCAGCGGTCCTAAAACCGAACATGGGTTCTACTGATAGCAGTCCTCCTGTGGTCCCGAAAACAAATCACCATATTTCCGGACGGGATCGGCTACGCGGGATCAAACAGCAAATTAGACAATTTCTCATAGAACTCTATTGTGGGACCCATCGATATGCTTGCGTGGCGTCATAAATCACCTACACTGCCGAATTACGCCACTTGGACGGCGCTGCGGATCCACGTCTCAGCACCCCCCCCTATTCGTCGTTTATCCGAACCTTATCCTTCCGCTCACGTTCCTTTTATGACCAAAACTGAAACCTTTTTGCTTTGCTATATTTATGAGCCCCGGCACTTTCTCTCTCCTCTTAAAGAGACTTGTTACATGCAAGTCTCTCAGACCTAACTCTTTTCTCGTACAAGTCCTCGAAATGTTACTATTTGTTTGTGAAGTCTTGGTGATCATAAAAGAAAGGAGAGACTAAATTACAACTCGATACCCTCAACTACTCAAGTTTTTCAACGTGATATATTAAACTTTGATAAGTATCAACTTGATATTCCAACTATAATTTTACAACTTAATATCCTATCGGTATTAAAAAAAATTATAAACGACAATAATACTCATATATTCTCTTCCCTCCTCTTTCTTCGCAGCCCCCCTCCTTCTCCTGCAGTGGTAGTAATGATGGCAGCATCAGCGACGGTGTGTGACAGCGACAACAACAGTGGTAGTGCGGTGGCAGCGACGAAAGCGGGTACAAGCGGGGGTGGGACGGCGGGGGAGGAGGGGGGGGGGGGCAGGTGGTGCCGTCGGGATTGGGGGGGAGGGTGCAGTCGGAGGAGGGAGGGCATGAGAGGCGGTGATGGGGGCGCAACCAGGGTGGGGGGAGCACAGCCGCAGATGGTGCAGCCGGGATGTGGGGTGGGGGGGGGGGGGGGGAGGATGCAGCGTAGGGTGCATTCGGGGAGGGGGGCAGCTGCAGGGTCAGGGTGGGGGGAGCACAACCGCAAAGGGTGCAACCGAGATGAGGGGGAGAGGATGCAGCGTATGGTGCATCCGGGGAGGGGGCAGCTGCAGGGGCAGGGGCAGGGTGGGGTGGGGGGGGGGGGGGGGGGGGAGTTAGGGAAGAGAGGAGAATAGAGAGGGGGAAGGGAGTATTTTAGCACCAATTTTTTTAAAACAAAAAAGTTAACGCTGGTGACAGAGGGTATCGACATAATTTTTTTAAATAGTTGATGGTATCAAATTTGCGTCTTTTAAAGTTTATGGTATCAAGTTAAAAAACTTGAATAGTTGAGGGTATCAAGTTATAATTTAGCCAAAAAAAAAATAGTAGGACAAAAATTAATCCCATAATTTGATAAATTAATTTACTAAAATTTTCCAAATTTGTGTGACAACATCAAGGGACTGTTTTGTTTGAGGATTTGGAACACAAAACTGGTCTAAATTTGAATTTAGGACCACTTTACGTATTTGGTTGGAGGATTTGCAGACAATATTTACTGTGAAGCGACATGAACAGTAAATATTGTCAGCCACGAAATTAGAGATTTGACATAAGAATTTTTTTCTTCAAAGGAGAGCGCAGAAGTAAAAAGTCCTCATTCCCTTCCACGTTTAGTTGGAGGGCTACTTTATCTCTACTTTAATATTTTCCAAATCATAAGAACTAAAAAAAAAAAGTTATACTTTTCCACTCATTTCAACAACCAAACATCAAACTTTAGATTTCTTTTTCCACTTCTAACCTCCACTTCTTAAAGCACCAAAACGAAGAATTTTCTGCTTCTCTCCACTTTTTACCGCATTGCGTATGCAAAATAACGATTTTTGAATTTTTTACTTTGTCGTACTTCGCCGAACCAAACATCCCCTAATTGAAAGAACTAGTATTTCTCCTCTCAATCAAGATATTGATTTGGTTAACGGTAAAATCATATGTATGTTTCCATATGAAAAATAAATTATATATTCATTTGATTGGGTCGAGGATGATCCAAAGAATTTGTATCAACGAAAGTTTTTAACTCAACATTACTTAAAGGTTTTCTTCTACATAAACTGACTTTGAAAATGGGTTCCTATTATGCTGCTAAAAAATATTGACAAAAAAGTAAAAATATGTAATGATACTAGGTTACTATGTCGTGGTTGCTATAAAAATGTTATTGATGCAGAAATGTTATAGGAATAATTTATTGGAACTAGAGTCTTTCAAACATTCCTTTAAAGATCACTGAGAATTTTGAACTCCTATTTGAACCGATAAGTAAATAATTTCCTATTAAATTGAATTATGCACTAATAATAACCAAATCACAAGGTTAAACAATACAAAATATAGGTATTTACTTCTTCGATCATATATTTTGTCATAGACAGTTGTATGTGGATTTATCTTGAGGTGTTTCAAAAAAATTTATAAGAGTATTAGTTAAAAAGGGATCGATTGACAATGTTGATGTAGTATTTATGAGAAATATTGTCCATCAATAAGTTTTGATCCCATAAATATCATCGCTTCACATGTCTTAATAATTTTTTATGAGGTATCTGACATATTTATATTTATTAATTTAAATAATTAGACATTTTTTTAAAATTTTTGTTACCACCATTGCTTCCATATAAAATGTCACTACCACATTTCTAGAATAGGGGTATTTTGGTCATTTAGTATTATTATAAATAATGTGGTTGTATTTTATTTATATAAATTTGCATGTTATATGTATATATGTATGACTAATATTACTATTGGTTAGTAGATTTGGACTATTTAATTAGACAAGACCCTAGTGGACCTAACCAACTTGACATAACAACTTAACCAATTAGTTAGACTAGTCTATTCTATTTAGACCAAATTAGTTAACCATTCTCATAAATTGGGGAATTAGATTAACTTTCATTAGAAAAGCTTCATCTCTAATTAAGTAACCCTTCATGATAACCCATGGGGGCCTATTGAACATTTTATATTAGCTAATCCTAGGATTTTATAGCCGGCCCTATATAGTAGGGGGAGAGCCTCCCTCCACTTCATTTAATAGCTCATAAAGCCCTAATTTGGTATTCTTCCCCAAATTAACCCATTCCTCCTCCAAATTTCACAAAACCACTCTAAATCCCTTCCATATTCACCAACAAGGAGCACTAGGAGTTTGGATTGCAAGGAGCATTGGAGAAGAAAAAGTTTGGCTAGAAGCTTGTGTCCAAGTCGTGTCATATTGAGTTTTTATTGAAAATTTATCTCTCAATAGGTAAAATTCTCAAATTTCTCTCTAAATTTTGTTTTTATTATGTGTTTGACCATTAAGAGCCCACACATGGATTATGACTACCCATATGAAAGAGAATGAGCTTCTATTGGTTTCCATTGTGATTTCTACATGGAGTTGTGTTCAAATTGGGGGTTTTGTGCTTGTTGGAATATTTTTTCTCTATTTTTTATTGTAACTAATCATATTAGTTATAAATAGATGTATTTAATATGTATATCTATTGTTAGTTGAGTTTTGGAGAATTTGGCATGTGGATTGATAGAGTATCATGGCATTATAAAGAGTATCACCACTTGTGCACTAGGTTTTTGTTAAAATGACTAATAGAGAGTGTACCTATTTAGAATGCTAAATTCATATGTTATTGGATACATATATATGTATATATGTATACATATTAAAGTATATATTATTTAAAGTGTGTGTGTGAGTGTTGGTGCATACACAAATGTGTGTGGAGTGTACTAGAGGGGTGTCGGGTTCTGTATTGCCTGTGTGGACGGACGAGCAGTGTACATGGTGTGATATGTGGGGATTAGTACATATGACAGTGTGTTGCAAGTATCTAAGAATGGGGGGGGGGGGGTACTGATGCATTAGAGTACTAGTAGCTAGAGGGATGAAATGGATTTCGGGATATGAAGTTGGTCAAATTCAGTGCACTGTGACTGATCGAGTGGATCAAGCAAGAGGGGCCCTGTTTAGTGTATCTCTGGGTTGGAGTAGAGTATTAAAAATGTTGTGTGTGTGTATGAGTTACTAAGTTATGTTGGATTATTGTTATGTATAAGCAGGAAAGGACCCTGAATAGGGGTTGGAAAAATTCTCTTTCTTTATTTTTTCTCAGAAAGTTCATCTTTCATCTGTCGCTGCTATAACACTACTATATTCGTCCTTTGTCAAGATTGACTCACTATCATGACTTTTATTGGTCGACGAAAGCAATTCTTTCCTTTTCGTCTTGCAGGTCAAGGGGAGCGGAGATTGACGGCTCAACCTGAAGGAGATATCATCCGCATGCATGAATCACCCACCTAAACAAATGCGCAAACCAGTGCTTGGGAGTAAGGTGCTTGCGATTTGGAACTTCACTTACAGCTAAAACTCGTTGATTTTATTATCCTACACAGAGAAAGAAGAAGCATAAAATAAGACAATGCAGTCATGATCGGTACATTAATAGGAGCCCTACCTCTCTACCCCTGTACCCCCTTGTTTCCAACCCCTGCAGGCCTAGCCTTGCCCGTAGATTGCGCCCAAATGCTACATTGGTAGAGCGCGGCGTTGACGTGACATAATTATTCGCATGGTCTTTCTTTCGCAAATTTGGGCAGTGGGAGTAGAGCGTGACGCACTGTAAAATCGGATTGAGAAAGGGTCAAACTATAGATAATATAGATTGAGAGAGTAACCCGGTGGATGATACAAAGGTAGAAGCACCAGCTGTAGACCCAGCGGTAGCATAAGTGGATCCAGATCACTTTTAATTCTTGCTTGCTTTTCCTGATCATCTCACCCCCCTTTTGTCCCTTTTGGAGACATATGGTTAGGGAAGACGACACTCTCGTTTTGGGACAGAAGGCTCCTCCAAAACAAAAAAGAAGGCGAGCGAAGTTAGGGTAAGGCGAACGCTAGTGAGGCAACCTAAGGGAGGGATAGTGAAAGCTTTGTTATGTCGAAACCTAAATGTAAAGTGAGCAACACTTCTAAATGCCACTTCTTCCCATCTTATCCATCTTCAGGACGATATAGTCACAGGTTTTCACACTTTCCTTACTTACGTAAAAGGTTTACCAACCGGTACGAGAGTCGGGGTTCTGCAGGATTTTGCATCTTTTTGACGAGCGACCGGTTTCTTTTTCGACGGTTTGCTTGTGGCTTCTATTTTCGTTAGTTCTTGAAGTTCAGTCTGATCTCTTAATTGGCCTAAAGGGCCTAGCTCTAAGATCTTTCTTTTCTCTTCCTAGTGCCAAGCAAAAGGCCAAGAGCAACTTCTTCTATAACAGCAAAAAAGAATTCATGATGTGATTCCAGGTCATCTTCCGAATGGGATATTATAGGTGTTCCTGATTATGGATCAGGGGAACAAGCGGGGGCGAAACCAAAGCTAAAAATGGTTTGTCCGGGCTGGTTGAACCAGTTTGCCCGAAATAAGCACCAATAGCATAATCCAATTGCTATCATAGTTGGAGAGGAGCCATTTCCCTGGTAGGCTAAGCCAGAAAGAGAGAAAGAGAATGTGAAAATGCGGAGCACCTTAGTCCAGAGCGAGGATTGGGATAAGTTAAACCCGTTCTCTTTAGTTTGCAGGGTGCTGTGCTTATTTGTATCTGGTTGTTCCTTCTGAGTCAGGTCCTATTACTCTGGACTTAAGCAATTAATGTCTGCTATCACTCAGAAGATTGAATAGCGAGGGCCTCTTTCCGTTTTACTTTGAAAGCCAGTTCCCTTTGCAATTTCACACCAAAGTGATCGTGAAGAACCAAAACACCCCCGAAGCTTTTTCAAGAAGTTGCAAAATAGGAAGTCTAACAGGGCAAGTTCCAGCACATAGATAAGTTTTGGACTGAGTTTTACAAGTCTATCTTAAACAAAATTGATGAAGAAAAGGGTAAGAGCCATGGTGAATCAGTCTCGAACAACCAATGCTAGATTTATTTACTTCAACATAACTGCCTAGCACATTTCTTGTTTTTCCGAAGTCACTTGCTAAATCTTGCTGAAAGGCCGCTAAGGTCGATTATATCTGTTCGTTCGGGAGGAGATCTTGAACCGGACATGGGTTATCAAGAGCCGGGTTGGATCGATACCCTAGACGTTCCTTCGGAAAGCATGAATCGAGCATCCAAACTTCAACGATTTACTGATTGATTGAGATTTGTCAGAAAGAAGCTCAATTCAGAAGGCTGAGGGTTCTCCTTTCAGCCTTATATTTTAGTTAACTATTTGCTTTCAGTCTCTCTTCCTATATATTTATGTAGACTATCTACTACTTAAATTGGACTCACTACAGGTCGACATCTTTGTGGTCTGACCTACAGTTAATAGGATAGATAGCAGGATAGGGAAAAAGAAAAGTAGGCCTAAGGAGCGCTATTCCTAGAAGCTATTCCCCTAAGGGTCTTCCTGTAAGCTCTTCTCTCTGTCCTATGCGTGTAGAAGACCTTTTAATATCTATATTATTCTCTATTTCTCGCTTGTGTGTTTGCAACAACCTAATTCGCTCCCACTGTAAACTATTCCAAAGATAGAACCTATGGGAGAAAGAATGGTTAATACACCAACAATGGAAGAGCCGACATTACTATAGAATGATAGATGTGCAGCGCATTCTGTAATGCTTATTCTTCAGAAGGAAAATCAAAGACCTCCACTCCGCGGTGACCGTGCCGGGAGGTAATGGAACCAGGAATTGAACTGTAAGAGAACCAATCCATTGTCTTCGAATAGTCAAGGTATGCCTTTCAAAAGCCACTTAAGAGATCAGCCTTCGTGGACCCATAAAGATTTCCCAAGACTGATTAGTGAAGAGTGATCTTATGAAGGAATTAATATTGATCAATCCATCAGACGTCTAACAGATGCTTGCAAGACCAAGAATTCTGGGGATCTTTTTCGGAGAAAAAAAATGGTTGCTTGCTCGAATTGAAGGAGAGAAAAAGACGATTTCTTGCTCAAATTAAAGGAGTTCAGAAGGTAAACCACAGATCTAGGGCCTTGGAGAAACTTGAAGATAAACTTATAACCGATTATAATGAGGTTTTTGTACGCCAGTGAGGAAAAGCAAGAGGAGTACTAAGTACAGTTAACAGTCGATTAATATTCATTTGTATTAGCTGACTGAACAGAACATCAAGGTGACAAGATTCGAACCTATGGCCCTTCACTCTTATTGGGATAGGGAATGATCCTTTTCATTAGTAGACTTTGGCTACTACTTCTGGTCCAAGGAAGTAGGATTTTGTTGCCTACTTTCCAATTGAACCACCTCCACCTCTGAGACCTCCGCTTGGCCTATTGAACTGGTATAGTGGGCTCTTTACCCATCGCTCTTTTTTGAAAATGGATAGATTTTCGATCCCACCTCCGATAAAACTTGCTTGCGATGGGTTGCCCGAAGTGGTTCATCGAGTTCACCGATATGCTGGGTTAGAAATGGAAGAAAGAAATAAACTTGTTACGCCCTTGAGTTGTCGGTTTTGTACTTAGTATGGCATTCGGTTCCTAATTGAAGAAGTTGTCGAGAGCGCAAGGACCAATACATTACATTCTTATTCCGAACTGATGATATGACCATCCTTCTTGAAGAGCTTCGACGTATCCGAGAAGGAACACTCAAAAAATGATCAAGATTCCTGGCAGACGTTTTCCGTGATGGATACACGTTCTTTAAAGAGCTCGGTTCGCATGTTAACTTCACTGGCTTGTACGTGGATACTCATTCGTATGATGGGAAGGAGTGGACAACAATTAGGGAGTTTCAGCTGATACTTTCCGGAGAATTAGACAGTCTTCCCGAGTAGGCCTTTTATTAGGTAGGTAACATTCCCAAGTAGTGCTAATTTCTCTATTTTTAGAATGGCTCCAGTGGCTACATTTATGTTAAGTCTAGTCGCTCAAGTCGTTGTACCTTTTGACTCCTGCTTCAATAGGACTCGGGGTGGTCTATGCTGCATTATACTTGGTGGCCTTATTTTTTTTTCATAACTAATACAATACCACCTCTTTCAAGAAAGATCCTAAGAGAAGAAAGGCAACCTGGCACCCGACTGGAAGGAGGTACCACCCATAGGTAAGCAAGTCAGGTAAGAAAGAAAGTAACTAATTGAGTTGTTTGAGTTTACGAGTTATTGTCCGAGCTCTTGTCTGATTCTCTGATCTTCTAGTGGAAAGAACTAACTATATTAGTAAATAAGCTGATGGATGACGAGCCAACTAGTCATTAATGGTCGGTAACATGGGTATCCTTTTTCGGTATGCGTTGCGAACACTTTCATTTATTTTTAGCGTCTCATGGAGAAGCAAAAATTGAACGGATAGAGCATATGGCTGGCCTATATATTCCCAATTTTAGCTTTCTTTTTACCGGTTGTTCTTCTTTGTCAATGCTACTAAGGACCTCTACGTTTGCCTACTTTATGAATGAAAGAACATGAGAAAGGGTTATAAAAAAAGATCTTTTCTATAGGTAGAACTGCAGTGAGCGGTCTAAACTTTGATCCTTCTTTCTTCATTTTCAAAAAGGGGAGCAAAG
Source organism: Iris macrosiphon (assembly GCA_036927795.1). Classification (NCBI taxonomy): domain Eukaryota; kingdom Viridiplantae; phylum Streptophyta; class Magnoliopsida; order Asparagales; family Iridaceae; genus Iris; species Iris macrosiphon. The sequence goes on from JAYESA010000019.1 coordinate 56,716,364, forward strand.
CCCATTTTTTGCCCTTTTTATTAGTCCAATGTCTGTGATCAAGTAATGCCAGATGGCACGGGTCGAGTTGCCTTGGTCTGCCCTGTGCTAGCTGAGGCGTATCTCACAATTCATCTCGTTCTCGTTCTATTACTACTTCCCTAGAGCGAGGTCGAGTGCTAAGGTCTTCACCTCCAGCCAATCTTAACAGGGTATTCAAAGAAAATATAGCCGCTTCTAGGTCAAAGTTCGCTAGCACTCTTTTCAAGCTAGCAGTATCCTGTGTAAGGCAAAGAAAAAAGATATATCCGAAGTTCCTGCCAGAAAGCCTATGCTATTACTATGTATGGGTTCAACATAAAGATTGGATGTGACATACTCCCACCATTATTCTATACAACAGGTATGAATCAATTAAGATCCAAACATAAAGACTAGATGGACATAGATCTCTTTCTAGTCGTCTAGTATAAGATAGTACTTTTTTTCTCGCTTCAACCAATTGCTTTGAGTCTTTGTCCCTTTCATTCCAGGCTGGCATTAACAATTCCTATTTTGGGGAAGGCAGTAGGCGGGCACATAACGGTCATCTTACTTTGTTCGCCTTCGGGCGCCTTCTCATCTTGGATTGGATTAGTGCCTTCAGTCAATAGGATGGGAAGAAAAAAGCAGAAGTCGCATATGCTTCCTAGGGAAAGTCAGTAAGCCAATAAGGTTCCGTCCGATTAAGACAGCAAAGAGAAAGAGTCTTTCTAATAAATTTGCGGACATATGACCAAAGAAGATAGAGCCTTGCTGACAGATTAGAAGAAAGAAGATTCGGAGACCCTTGTCCCAATTGAATTGACCTTATCGTAAGTGTTAATGCAATGTAGCAAGTGAAGCGATAGCAAAAGGATTCCTTTTCTTTTCCAACCTGGAATATTATTGTTCGGGTGCGACCGGACTACTACCGATCTGGAAACTTATTTATAGACTTGTAGAGACCCTATATGTAGTTGTCTATCTAGGGCAATCGATCTAATTCTATATATCCCTGAGGCTGTGTCTCGATCTCCTACGTGCGAAAGATACGGGAGACGGGGTCCTATGGGGATTCCCCTTGGTCTATGCCGCATTTGAGACTGAAAAAGCAGCTATTTGTCCAATTCTGCCTTCTCTCAGGGTATTCTCTGCTTCTGATAAAAATGGATAAGAGTGCATTCTCGGATGCTATTAGATGACCCCTGCGGATTTGACCCTACCTACACCCGAGCTAATCTCCTAGTGGTCCTGCCACCACGAGCCTGAAATAAGTCCTACTAAGCTAAATAAGTAGATGGAGCATTGTGTTCTTGGAGAAGAATAAGATCACAGAGCATAATAGTTCCTCAAGAGAAGGTGCTTTACTTTTGAACTTCAAAGCGTTGAGCTCCACTACAAAGAAGGGAGTTGATTAATTTTCGTTGCTCACACTCTGCAGGAAATATACTCGGGTACATAGTATCTGAACTAGTATGGAGGGTTGACCAGTGTGCAATGTCTGTATCAGACTTGATACTCTAGAGTATTAATAACCATGAAGCTCGAGTACATGACAGTGGATACTGGTGGAGTTGTGAAGGATAAATTAATACTTAAAAATAGTATCTATAGTGCCCCATTCCCCCTATTTGGGGAGCGCGGCTAAGAAATACTTAGTATCGTTCGATCGGGGCAAATTGAATCAAGACCCTTTCCTCATTATGGATTGGTTTCTTCGGACTTAAGTTCCACATTCAGCGGATCGTGCCTCGAGTAAGGACTCGGCGGCAGAGTCGCGAGGGTCCTTTCCATTGTATTGGTTTCTTTGCCCATTTTCGATGCCGTTTGGTTGCTTTCTTGTTGGTTTTATGATTTACGTTTTATTGAACGATTTTGATGAAATTTATTGTCTTCGTTCCTTGAACTTCGCATTTTGTATCAAACTCTGGGAGACCGAGGAAGGAGATATTGATCATCTGTTTGTGTGTGCAGGTGATCATGTAGGCGACGCATGAGCGGAGTCTAGGAGATCTTCCTTTTCTCTTCCCTGATTCTCAAACTTGTGACTGGCCTTACTTTTGATTAGCTCCCTTCTTCCAAGTCTTCACTCTTAACAATCTGACTCATTTGTGCGTTCCGATCAACGATACCATAAGAATAATAATAAGTGAGTCAAGATAATAAGAAGTAAACGTGCAACACTGATGCTTGTAATACAAAATTATCGTACGATCATATTATTACATGCTTGTCCGTTATGTATGTATCTATTTATGCTTCAGTTATAGCTAGAACTTATTCCCTTATAACTGTCCAAATAAGTAGTACAAAATATTTGAAATGTGATCACTTGAGCAAGTGGACTATGCCAATCGCACGGTGCTAAAGTAGTTATATTCATTATGATGGCTTGAAATGATTCATTTGTTAACTTAGTATTGCGACATCGTTTAGTTCCTACGAACGGTCCCCGGGGCAATGGGGCTAATTCGTTCCGGGCGAAACTCGGATAGCTACGCTAGTAAGACTAGCACGGGTAACGCCGGGTCATGTAGAGGGGCTTGCTACCCGCGCTGTAAGGATTGTCGTCTTATTATAGCTATTGTCCACGGTGGCAATGTGTGCCATAACCCAGCATACTACTGTATTATCTGTTCAAGCTAATGATGACTTCTTGACATGGAAGAATATGGTAAGTCTTGTGCAGGTGGATGCGATGCCGCAGGTAAAAATCCACGGAACGGTGAGACATCTATTCAGTCATTTTATATATATATATTGCATGCTGTAACTTAAAATAAGACAAGATAGAAAGTCCATAATAATAATTTGTTTGCCTCAGATGAATATTGTGTCAATTTGGTTAGTTGGGTTAGCTCGCCCTTGTAGAAGCATAAAAAATACGCTGGAGAATCATACGCGTAAAACCCTCAACATGCAGGAAGCTCGCGTAAAATAGAGCTCCAGCACTGGGTGGCATGAAACATGACTTCAGAGCCATTGGCGTACAGCAGAGCTTCAATGCTATTTCAACAAAAAATATAGCTCCAGAACAACCCACATAATACAGTATTTCTAGACTGCTTCGGCGTAAAAAGGCTACTACATTGCCACTTCGGCGTAAAACCCGTCTGCTTTTAATGCAGAGGGAAGTTGTACGAGGAACTCTTCGTATTCCTCGAATGAACTTGTCATTGGAAGCAGTAAACCTGACTCCTGACAAAGAGTACTGCACGGTGATCGAGAGGACGACTGTAATAATGACTCTGCACAGAACTCCAGATTGTCGTCTAGTGACATAACCCTTGATATAAGACGTTGTTTACGCATTCAAGGAAAACGCTGCCTATTCTACACAGGCAGACATGAGCTTTACGCTCAGGATGAGATAAAATCAACGGCCACGTCAAAAGCTGTTCTTCATACAGAACTCAAGGCACGTCTCTGCAATTAATGCGCGAGATGGGGGCAGATCTTTGCATTTAATGCATGAGATTTGGTTCTACTTTTAATGACTGGGTGAGCTATAATTAGGGCTAATACGTCCACATCACCATCCCCGCACATTACGCCAACCAGGCTATTTTCAGCTATAGGAGCACGCCGTACGCTATCTCCTTGAAATATGCTGACCTGGCTATTTTCAACTATATGAGTACGCCGTATACTATCTCCTCGAAATACGCCAACTCAGGCTATATTTGCAAAGCATCAAGCTTTACGCAGAATTTGGCTTATACGCCAACATGACATCTATTTTGGCTTCTACGCCAACTTGACAACTATTCAGCTTCTACGCCTACTTGGCTTTTACGCCATCAAAACAGCTATTTGGCTTTTACGCCAACGAGACAGTTATTTGGCTTTTATGCCAACCATCTCTATGCGAGGGGCAGTTATCTATGTGGCTTGCATGCCGTGATCTCCGATAAGTGATTATATGCATTACCTCATAATAGGACACGCGTCACACGCCAATTCAAGAGATCATTCATACGTGGGTAGCAGTTATTATAACCGTCGCGTAAAAGGTTCAGCTCTCTTCGCTGTTCAGTTTCTACGCCGATTGTCACTGAACCCTATAAATAGAGACCTTCGGCCACGGAGGTCCAGGGTCAAAAGGTCGAAGAGTCGAAGAAAAAGAGGGAAAGTCGAGGATTTCTAAAAAAAAAAGAGTATATCCAGAGAGTATTTTGGCAACGAGAGTTCAACTTTTCCTGCAGTCTTTGAAGCTTCTTTTTTGTCTTCTACAGCACTTCTTCGTCATCGTGTGGTCCAAGGGACAAAGTGATCGACCGCAGATCAGACTCATATAGCAATATTTCCCCAAAATCAAATTTTTGTACTTAACATCCTTGTATAGGATTAATTGTACTTCTTTTTCTTGTTTGTAAACCAAAGAAAGGGTTTCGTATAAACCTAGTTTCAATTTATTTTGTTTATTATCAAACACAAGATGGCGACTCTGCTGGGGACTACTTTCTCATCTAACGAGAAAGCCATTGCTCAACACGATGATGTATCCGTAGGATCAACGAAGAAGACTCTGGTCGTCCAATTCGACCAATCGGCTTACGAAGACATGCTTCGAGCAGGGGGCAGCTCTCATTCCCTCTATGTCCAAGACAACAGGAAATTGCATAAAGTATGGATGCCCCGGACATCCTCTACCATTCCTGCGGACTCTCTCTCTCCGATCAACAAAGTTGTGGCATCGCGACCTTTACGCCTTGGGCGTAATAATCCGTCTTCCGTCTGTGACGTGGCAGACGAAGATTCTGGCAATGCCTCAGTGCCAATCCAGAAGTCTACTCCGCGCCCCGTGCGTAAAAATTTATCTCCCGTCTGTGACGTGGCAGACAAAGCTTTTGGCAGTGCCTCAGTGCCAATCCAGAAGTCCACTCCGTGCCCTGCGCGTAAAATTCAGTCTCCCGTCTGTGACGTGGCAGAAAAAGCTTCTGGCAATGTCTCAGTGCCAATCCAGAAATCTACACCGCGTCCTGCACGTAAAATTCAGTCTCCCATCAGTGACATGGCAGACAAAATTTCTGATAATGCCTCGGTGCCAATTCAGAAATTCCAAACGTGCTCCGCGTGTAAAAATACATCTATCCTCTACGATGAGGCAAATGGTCCTTACAATCATCGCAAGGGAAAATAATTGGCGAACTTCCCGACCTCCCGGCTTTTACGCCATTAAGATAAGAATCTGCCCGCTCTTCAGATTACGTGGAATGCTGACGGCCAATTGAGGACTTCCTCAGTTTTACGCCAACTTGTGCAAAGTTCCAGATTACGCCAGGATAAGCCTCTCGGCGTAAAGAAGACCCGGTTGACAGGAACATATGTTCCTCAGACGAATGACGGATCGTACGCTACTCACATGGCTGAACTGCTGTATTCTTATGGCAGGGAGAGAGTTATGATTCCCAATATCCGCACTCCAACTGATGTAAAAAGGCAAAATAAGCCTTCTTCTTCTTCTCCTGTTAATCCTCCTGACTTGCGTGATTTCCTGATCCAGAAGCGTAAAGACAGGGGATCTTCTAACATATCTATTACACCCTCTAGGGAGCATTATTGTAATAGTCACAAAGTTGTAGTTAACTACTGCTGTTCTAAGGAAAAACGGTCAGTTTTCGACCGGTTGAACTACTCTTTGCCTTTACAGGAAGAAGAGCCTACATTCGCATCAGTGAACATGGCTTCACATGTTCCTAGTGAAAGGTCAAATTCAAGACGTTATCCCTCTAGAACTCCAAGCCAAAGGAGATTCAACAGACTCTTTGAGAATATTGAAGCTGGTGTGTTTCAAAACACCTATTCGAGGTCATGACAGCCGGTTTCATATTCTTCTGATTCCGACACTGGGGGTCGCAAGTTTCCCGAATCAGATGCTGAAAGTAAGACTTAATCTCTACAGAGATCTATACTAATCCTTAAATAGCATCCAGAGAAATGGGAGTCTATGCCATTGTAGATGAACATGAAGAGGCTTCCCCATCAGGAAGTACCGACCAACGCATCGCTGTATTGGAAGCATCATTTAAAGAGATTCATTCCATGATGGAGAATATGCACCAGATGATGGTGACTCAACATGTAGCTGCTATAGCTCAGGCATCGGTTCCTCCGACTCAAATATGTGTGGGGGTGGACCTACCACCACCCAATGCGAACCAGGAGCCCGTTCTAAATCAAGATTCAGCGGCTCCTCAACTTCCTAACTCGGAGAATGTATAGCCTCCTGTTGGAGTTACGATATAACCGATCTCTCACCACTCTGCGGTCCCTTTACCAACTGAAGACCCGATGCAGGCAGTACGGGAATTGAAAGCCCAATTTGATTCCTTGAAGCATAAGGATTAGCTCAAGAAATTGGGAATTAACCAGCCATACCCAGCTATCTGGGACGAGATGCCTTTTCTACCCAAATACAAACCACAGGCTATGGTTTTGTTTGAGGGAAAGACGTCACCGAGCCAGTACATGAACTACTTTAGCATGATGACGGTGTTGTTGCAAGGGAATGATGCCCTTCTCACTCGAGTGTTTAAAGGCTGTCTGTCTGGAGTGGCCTATCAGTGGTACCGTAGTCTTGCGGACAACTGCATTACTTCCTTTGAAGATTTCAAAACTCTGTTCTTCGCTCGATTCTACGAAGGAGGGATGGACATGTCTATGTCCTCACTTATCGAAGTAAAGCAGAAGGAGAAAGAAAATGTTCATATTTTCATCGAACGTTTTCGTCAGGCTACTTTGCAGATGCCTCCCGGGGTTCCGGATTCTGCCTTGGTGGATATTTGCAGGAAGAACCTTCTTCCACTAATCTCGGTGTTCACAGGACCATATCAGTTTCATGATTGGCCCTCGTTTATCATCTCAGCAGTGGCCGCTGAAGACAACGGTCGGAAGGCGCGTGACAATGGAATCATGATCTCTACCTCTGATAGAGGGAAGAGATCATCCTCCAATAGCGACCATCCTCGTGGTTCCAAAGGGAAATAAGCTCTGGCGATCAATACGTCCAGACAACATACTCCAGGGACTACGCAGATGAATCCTAGGACTTCTAGGACTAAAGAAGAATATTCTTTTGACGATGATGATATTCCGAGCATATTCGATTATCTAGTCAAAAGCGGCAAGCTCACCCTCCCCAAGGTAAAGCGGCCTAATGAAGTCGCCAGTACCAATAATCCTAAGTACTGTATTTTCTATAGGTACGTACATCATCCTACAAAGGCGTGTTATGTACTAAAGAGGAAAATCCAGGAGTTGATCGACGCCAAGGCCATCACTCTGCGTAATAGCGAGAAGACGGTCACCGCCAACATGATCTCCCTCCAATTCGGCAATCTGCCCCCTCAAGAAGTTCCGGATGGTGTTGTACCTATTTCTCGGACGATCATGAACATTGTTAATCTCCCTCCGGCCAGGGGTCAAAATCATGACCTGATACCCCTAACTACCCAGTGTGGTGAGATTATGTGGGTTCATCCTGATCTGGTGTCAGAGATCGAGGAAGAGACTCAAGCTGCTAATGCTAAGTCAAAAAAGAACTCAAGGCGTAAACTATGCCATATGGTTGCAATATTCCCGACATCATAAGAAGAGGCTTTGGCTACCAGAACCCGTTCAGGGAAAGCCTATCTCAAGGACTATAGAGGAAACCAGGAAGATACAACGGCAGATACTTCAGCTGCCAAACTTCCAGAGCCTGAACATGTCATACCAGAGGCAGGTCCTTCTAGACCAATTTTGGTGGAGAAGGGCAAGCAAAAAGAAGTGCGTTTTGATAAACCTTTGAAGAATATTCAAAACAAAGGTTTGGAGAAACCATATAATTTTGACATCCTGGCCCAGTTGGCTAACACACCAGCCAGATTGTCTATTTTTGAGCTCCTAAGGCTATCCAAAGATACTCGTCAAGCCTTGAGTGAAGCGTTAATGCAGGCAGATGTATGCTTGACTCAGCTCAAGTCCCCCGATAAAGAACCTGTGGCATGCCCTCAATGCCATAGTGTGATGGAAGTGGTCCCTAATATCACTTTCACTCAAGATGACATGCTGTTGAAACATAACAAGCATGACAGGCCCCTCTATTACACCGGATACGTCGGTTCTATGGAGGTAGACCGGATTCACATAGATCCGGGATCGTCGATCAGCATTATCCCTCATAGTGTGCTCAGACCGCTGAGGATTCCTACCAGCGAACTGGCTTACACCACCACTACAATCGTGGGTTTCAACGCCAGGAAAAGTAAGCCGTTGTGGAAGATTCATCTGAGGATCCAGATTGGGGACCTTAGATCAGTGGCTACATGCTACGTCATCGATTCTTAGGTGTCCTACAACATTCTGTTGGGCAGACCATGGATCCATGATCACAACATTGTTTCTTTGACTCTACATCAATGCTTCAAATATGTAGATGTCCAAGAAATAGTAAAAATGGAGTTTGCTGACCTTAACCCGTTCAAGGGGGTAGAGTCCTACTATTCCGATGCCATATTGTACACCCAAGACTATATGAAGGAGGTGTCAGGCCAGACGGAGGAGGAATCCCACCGGGAGCCAGGAGAACCATCTGCTGAGCAACCCCTGTCAATCCAAGTGAAAGGGCGGACTACCCGTCCGAAAGTCATGGAACCCATGGCTATCCACTTGAACAAAACCAAATCAGGAGGAGAAAGTGATCCCCTAGTGATCACTTTGAACCAGAAGCCTCCACCTTTGGTCATCAACCTCCGGTGCAACAAGCAGCCGACTGATGTAAATACAACTGGGAGCGTGGTTTCTGACGATAATAAAGATTCTCTTTTCCAGTATACTGACGCTCAATTTCCAAATCAGGAATCCTTCCACCATAACGATATAGAATATAGCACAAAAATTCTTGGAAGCTATAGACTCCTATCATCCCTATATGTGGGAAGTAGCGTCAACATCTAATGTCATCATGACATATGGGCCATATGAAGATTCTATCTTTATTATCCTACCTACTCGCAACGATCAGCATCCAATAGTCTTCGGTCACATGCACAACAGACCAATTGTACAAGGAGATTCTCACGATGCCGATGCTGGGAAAATGCAGGTTCACAGATATAGCCCACAAGCTTTGAAGATTATGCAAAGTATGGGTTATGATCTAAAGTCAGAACCAGGCCTCAACTATGGGAAAGGCAGGCGAATGTCGTTGCATGGTGATCCCTACTGTCAACGAACTTGTTTTGGGTTAGGGTATATCACACATCTTGCAACTTCTAATAACTCTGAATCAAGTAAGGAGACCACTTCCTCTCTCCAAGACGATTTGTCATCCTCTGATTCAGAAGATGAACTCAAACAGGTATTATCAGTAAATATGGTGTTGACAAATTCTCTCGAAATAGAGGAACAAGAATCTGAACCATTCTAAGATGAATCATGGGCTCAACAAATGGATACACAATGGAAACTCCAGTTCGAGCAGAGAGAACCGCCCACAGAAGATATAGTTATCCAAATCGATGTTGGGGATAAACTTTCACCAAAGCCGATATTTATCAGTAACAATCTTTTCGAAGAAGAAAGGGAAGAGATGATCTAGCTGATAAAAGAATATATCGATGTCTTCGCGTGGAATTATGAGGATATGCCAGGTCTTGATCCAAAAGTGGCTACCCATAAGCTCAACATATTGCCCAATTCGAAACCGGTAAAGCAGCACCAACGCCGGTTCTGTCAGGATATGATGGATGCCATCGAAGCTGAAATCAAGAAGTTGATAGCCTGCGGGTTCATTCGGGAAGAACAACATCCTGACTGGGTCGCCAATATTGTCCCGGTCATGAAGAAAAGTGGGAAAGTGCGTGTTTGCATCGATTTCTGAGATCTGAATGCGGCATGCCCTAAAGATGAGTTCCCTCTTCCCATTACAGACGTCATGATCGATAACACATGCAGTTTTGAGCACATATCTTTTATGGACGGATTCTCAGGATATAATCAGATTAAGATGAATCCTGAAGATGAGAAGCATACTGCCTTCCAGACACCTCTGGGGGTATATTGCTACACAGTCATGCCCTTCGGACTGAAGAATGCCGGGGCTACATATCAGCGAGCTATGAGTAACATATTCCATGAGCACTTACACAAAATAGTAGAATGTTACGTAGACGATATTGTTGTCAAAAGCCGCCTCAAGGATAATCACATCCGAGACTTGAAGACAGTATTCGAGTTGATGCGCCAACATCAACTCAAAATAAATCCTACAAAGTCCTTTCTTGGTGTATCCAGTGTCAAATTCCTGGGATTTGTCATTACCGCTAAAGGCATTCAAGTAGACCCTGATAAAGTGAAGGTTATCTTAGAAATGCGATCATCCCGTAATCTGAGGGAACTCCGAGGATTTCAAGGTCGTCTGGCTTATATCAGGAGATTCATATCCAACCTCTCTGGGAGATGTCAACCTTTTTCTCGCCTCATGAAGAAAGGTGTGTCCTTCATATGGGACAAAGCCTGTCAGCAAGCATTTAATGATATCAAACGCTACCTCACTAATCCTCTAGTTCTGGTGCCTTCCGTCATAGGAAGACCATTTTTGCTATATGTTCGAGCAATGGATCATTCTTTGGGAGATCTCCTCGCACAGAAGAACAATGAGGGTCATGAACAGGCTATCTACTATTTAAGCAGGATGATGGTCGGAGCTGAACACCGGTACAACCCAGTGAAAAAAGAATGCTTGGCCCTAATATTCGCCATTTAGAAGACGCGACATTACGTCACAGGCCAAACTATTCATATCATCTCTAGGATCAATCCCCTTCGGGTATTGATGAACAAGTCGAGTGTTCTCAATTCCTGACTCACGACTTGGGCGATGTTATTAACACCGTATGATATGGTGTATGTCCCTCAGAAGTCCATAAAAGGTCAGGCCTTGGCTGATTTTTAAGCTGCTCATCCAATTCCGGAAACCTCTAAACTATACGAGGACATTCCCGACGAAGTTGTAGAATGTAATTCCGTAATGGAAAGTGTTACATGGCAGCTATTCTTCGATGGTGCCTCCAGGACTAGTCCCAGGGGAAATGTGGTTTCAGGAGTAGGAATTGTCCTAGTGACCTCTGATAAACTCGTCATCTATCGAGCATATTCTCTTAGCGAACCCTGCTCTAATAATGTGGCAGAGTATAATGCCCTGCTAATCGGGCTTCAAGTCGCTAAAGAATTGGATGTTGAATACCTGGAAGCTTTTGGTGATTCCCTGCTAATCGTCAATCAGGTCAGAGGAATATATGAAGTCCGCAATCCAGACCTTATTCCTTATCACCAAGCAACGATCGGGATTGCAATGTCTTTCAAAGGATTCTTCCTAGAGCATGTGCCTCAATCTTAAATTTTGGAAGCTGATGCTCTGGCCAGTCTAGCTGCAGATCTAGCTATTCTTATAAGGAGGCAGAATTCGGTGATTCTTCTCAACAAAGATCTGTTCCGTGTGAAAAATAATTTTCACATAGAACGCAGCTACGCTATAAACACGGTTCCTCCTGAGAGAGACTGGAGAAGTTCCTTTATAGATTTTGTGGCATATGAAATCTTACCTGAGGATCCTAAAGAAGCAGTGTCTATCAAAAGACGATCATTATGCTTCAATTTTGATGCTTCTTCATAATGTCTATATCGCCGAACATACGATGGACTACTGTTACGATGTCTCTCCGATGATGATGCAAAGTGGGTTATCCGCGAAGCTCACAATGGGGCATGTGGAGCACATCAACCCGGTCCTAAGTTACAGGATCGTATCAGGAGGATGGGCTACTACTGGCCTACTATGATAGCAGATGCAGTGAAATATCCAAGACAATGCAAAGTTTGTCAAGTTCATACAGATTTTATACATCAGCCTTCTGAGTATCTACATCCTACCATTGCATCATGGCCTTTTGAAGCATGGGGTATGGATATCATTGGTCCTATTCACCCGTCTTCTTCTAGAGGACATCGGTTCATCTTGGCTATCACGGACTACTTCTCTAAATGGGCGGAGGCAATTCCCCTTGCTAAAGTAAAGACATCCAACGTGATCAGCTTTATTTGGCACCATGTCATTTATTGCTTTGGGATACCCCGAATGATAAGTCATGATAATGGGCCTCAATTCATCAGCCAAGCGTTTCACCGATTTTGTGATAAGAATCAGATACAAAATATGGCCTCTACGGCATATAATCTGGCTGCTAATGGTTTGGCGGAAGCCTTCAACAAAACCATTATCAAACTCTTGAAAAAGTTCGTCTCTTCGAACAAAAGAGATTGGAATGAGAAGTTGGGAGAGTGCCTCTGGGCATACCGCACAACGGTTCGAACACCGACGAGTTGTAACCCATTCTCATTAGTCTACGGGTGTAAAGCAGTTCTCCCCATTGAAATCCAAATTCCATCACTCAGAATAGCAGTGGCTAATGAGTTGACTCAGGAAAATAATGATCGACTTCGGCTTCAAGAACTAGAAGGATTAGACGAGAAACGCCTTCAAGTCCAACAGCGTATTGTGTTCTACCTGGCACGCATTTCCAGAGCTTTTAATCGAAAAGTGAAGGAAAAAGTGTTCAAAGTTGGCGAGCTAGTTCTAGCTGTAAGGAGGCCAATGATCATTACACACAAGAGTAAGGGTAAATTCCAGCCCAAATGGGAGGGCCCTTATGTGATTGAAATGATATTTTCAAACGGCGCTTACAGATTAGCCAAGCCTAACAGAGATCTGATAATGGCTCCTATCAACGACAAATTTCTGAAGAGGTACTACGCTTAATCTTCCTTGCTCAAAGGAGTATGGTGAAGATCTTATTCTGACGATACTACGTACAAAGATTGGTTGGAGCATATTCTATCATATTCTTATGACCTTTGAATAGATATTTTTAACTAATTTGGAACTTCCAAACTATCACGTCCATATTACCTCTGATAGTGTTTTGTATACAAATTTAGTTGGATCATATTCTATCATGTCCATATAACCTCTGAATAGATATATATATCCAGCTGAAGCCTACCGAAAGTATATCACGTCCATATTACCTCTGATATCACTTTTACCCTAACCTATTATTTGTATTAAAAAATGATGGGTCCACAAAGTCAGATAAAGTCTCTTTATTATCTCCGGGAAGAGCAAATTACATAAAAAAGCAAAAAGTACATCATTGGGGAGGAGCAGTCAAATCACGAATCTGCTGCGCCAAGGCGGTCATCCTCTCATTCCTGGAGTCCAAGATGTTAGCGCGAGCTCGTTCCAGTCGTGCCTCATCATCACTAAGGAGGGATAGTTCGGACCGAGCATGTATATAATTGGCACGAATGACACCCACATGTGCCAAGTTCTGCTGAGCTATATCCATTAGGCCCTTCAACTTATCTCGACCTGCCAATGACTGGAGAGCCCACTCCTTTGCCTGAGCGAGTTTAGCTTCCAATTTGCGGACCCTCGCTTTATTTTCCTCATGTTCGGCCTCGCACTGGGTTAGCTGAGGAATAACCTCCTCCAAGTCGGCCTGCTCTTTATCCATCTCCTGCTGTTGTGCCTGGATGGATTTGTTTAAGCATTCCATCTGTTCAGCAAGCTTCGCAGTCAAGGAGTCATGCTAGGCCTGAATCATATCATCGACGTTACCTCGAGATAGTTGCAAATATTCGTTAATGGGTTGTTCTAAACCATTAACTATTTGCTCCAGCGCATCAACTCTCCCAGCGTCGTTAAAATTTTTGATCGGCGCAATCGCAAGCTGGGAGGACGTCAGCAGATTATCAAAGCTCATGTTCTTCTCCAGCACCATGGAAATTAACTCCTTCAAACTACGGTAGAATAGGCTGGTATATTGTTCAATCAGTATATCGAAGACCGGATGCACGCTAAGAGTGGCTGCGATACCAGGAAATCTCCTTCCAGGAATGATCGCGGAAGATGTTGCCACAGCCGTTGCCTCTGCAGATGGCGCTACAAAAGAATGAACACCAACAACGGTAGAAGTTGCTGGCGTACTCAACGAAGGAGGCACAGTCACGATGATGGGCTCATCCTCCTCAGAAGATATTTGAACTGCTGTTGGCGAGACGACACTCGATAACATTGCAGACGAAGGATCGCAGCTTCAAAGCATGCCTTTTCGATATCAAACGCCGCCGTTTCATCGGCAGTATCCGCAACAAAGTCAAAGGTTGCATCAACCTCGCCCTCCTCTGAGATGTCTTCACCTGAAGAAGACAAGAGAAAGTTAATATCAATTTGATGTTAATTTTCCTAAAAAAGGCGTAAAGACAATATTTACCCATGGCCGATGGTATATATGTCGCGTCCGCAGCCTGAATAGCTAAATCATCTCTTAATGATGCTAGATAAGCTATCATACATGGAGAAGAGCGTGCACCAACTGACACTGGCGGATAGTCTTCCCAGTCTTTACCAAGATCCACTCGAGGCTCATCGGGTGGAATCTCGCTGGATATACTTACAGATGAAGTAGGGGTTACTCCCATTATTGGTCTGGATAAAGGTATATGAAATCTTATTATGCTCGGCCTCGGAGGCGATCTCGTAGCACTACCAGAAGCAGTAGTAGCAGCGATCTCGAGCAAAGCATCTCCTGTACTGCTAGTCGAAACTATGGAGGTTCCCTCTCTAAAAGGCGAAGGACCTCTAATCAAAGAATCATCCCCAACAGGAGAAACGACAGGCTCGCTCCTAGGAGCCCCCCCTGGTGGAAGCCCTTTTCGGACCTCTGGCAATCTTCTTCTTGCGAGGGGAAGGCTCTTTCAGAGTAGAAGCCTTCCATTTCTGGGGTATAACGAGAGGCTCTGCTGGCGGAATTATTACGCCTCCCGGTATTGTTAGCAAGATCTCATCTGCCCCGGGGGTGTCTTCATTCTCATCCAAGAAAACAGACGGAATCTCCACCCTTCCACTAGACCTAGGGGAGGGCATCCTAAAACTTCTATGCACATCAAAATCATGATGGAAGCTATTGATGGACGCATATAACTGCGCGTACGAGTGCAGAATACGCAACTCCATAGAGAGAGAAGTCGCGGGCACAGCAAAAGTTGCACCAGTATAGCCCGTGATAAAGTATCGCCATCCTCTAGCTCCATCAATAAGTCCACCTTTGGACTTGAAGCTGGTAATGGCATTCTCCACATGCAACTGGTCATACCCAAACTATCTGGCAAACCGACTGTGCAAATAAGGCTCCAGGTAGCAGTGGTCATCGCTTCTGTACAGCAAATGGGAAGGTCTAATACAGACCAACCAGTAGAAGGCTTCAGGAGAAAGAATGGTCCTCCCATGGCCCCCATCCTTAAGTTTCTTCTCCTGTTGATTGATATGTACATGGGGGACGATACAGAAGAGCTTCCAGCTGTGGGCAACATTCAACGCCCGCCGGCAATCTATGACGGTCGTCACGTTCCAAGAGGAATTCTTGTAATTCAACAAGAAGTTATTTCCCGAACCGCTGGCAGGACCGGGAGACATCACCCTGGTGTTGTGAAGAACTAACCATCCCATCAAGTATAGGAATGGTAATTCCACCCGGGGAAAGCTTTCGTGCTGCGTATCATCAGCTAGCAGCCCATCAGTAAGGGCCCTCAGGCCTACTTGTATTCTACATACCATAGCAGAAAGCAGGCCCAGTCTTGCTCCGAACACCAAACGTACTGTAGGCCATAAGGTATTACAATGGATGCGATCTGTAGACGCGATGCCAGGCACTACCCAGCGGCGAAGCCAGACAGAGAGGAAGCCAGCTAATTGAGCTTCCCTTGACAGAGGCGTATGACAATGCCTCATATAACTGAAGGCTTTTGTGCCTGCAGGGTAACCCTCTATCTCCTCGTCAAAAATATGATCTGGAGCCCCTGCATCTTCAATAAGGTCATCGACCGTGTCAGCATTGAGCATGCTCAGGAGGTTCAAGGGCCTATCTCGGCTATCTATCACCTTGTCCGGCTTAATATTTCTGGCCTGGTGGAAGAAGAGATAGGTTGCCCACTTGTTGATGTGAGCCAAGTCAGAGGGCTCCTTGTAGAAAGTGGTGCAGGCAAGATAGTGGCACATCAGCTCCTGATATACTGCCACTGCCCGAGGGTTTGTATCCCTCAACTCCCTGTTTGTAGGGACGTACTCTTCATAAGGAGCGTCCCCCATTGGCAGCTTTGAAATCTCTGCTATCTCATGAAGGGCTAAGCCCAACTCACCCAGCGGAGTAGCAAAAGTCCCAGTGAGCGAGTTGTAACGCTCCATCAAGGCTAAGAATAAGTTAGGGTTCATAGGCAGCCCAACACGTGTGGCACTCACGGCCGCGAATAAACCAATACTTTCCAGCTCCATCTGGAAATACTTCAGGTCCCAGGCAGTCAAACTGGCCCATCGAAGATTCCCCGGGCTAAGCCCTCCACTGGTCCGAGGGTTGACCCTGGGGTACATTCCTCCCTGCCCCATAAAGTCATTGCAGAAGGTCGATATCTGAATCGACTGGATCAGCGAAGTATCCTCACTCGGGATACTACCCGGCAGCAATCCCCTAAAGGGCATAACAGGGCCCGAAGGATGGCTCATATAGGCCCCCCGGTTGTATTCCTTGTTGTCTAAGATCTTCCCCGGCCGGCCATGAAGATCCGGAGTCAGGGTCCATACCATCTTCCTAGGATGTGTGGAATGGAAGAACACAGAGATAGGGTAATCCCTGAGCATCCGGGGCATATACATGACCGTGCCCTCAGTAGTAAATACCCAATCCTCCTTCTTGGGTTTAGTCTGAGACTGTTTGTCCATAACGTCCCCGAACAAGAAGCCTGGCTTCTTATACTCCGTCCCGTCTATGTATGTCAGAAGCTCCCCACTGATCATACTCAACAGCATGCGTTCTCCTTGGGACGAGATTAAGGTTCCCCTTTCTTCAGGATAATTAGCTCCAGAAATGGGGAATGTCACATGCGACAAGTCCTCCAAATAGTTCGAGTTCAGCATCCCGGCAGCAGAGCCCATCACCTCAGCCAAAATAGGGATCTGCAAGTTCACTTCAAAATGCAAGAGAATAAGTCAGTTTCTACACTAGACGATACACTCTTGCAGTTTACGCCAAAGATTATCAGTCTGAGCTTTTACGCTAAGACTGCAAAAAACTTGAGTTTTATGCTAGAATTTATTTTCGAGGCATAAAATTCAAGGTTGGCAATATACACCAAAATCTAACAGTCTGAGCTTTTACGCCAGATTGACAAAATTTGAATTTTTACGCCGGAATTCATATCCAGTGTATAAAAATCAAAGTTTGCAGTATACGCATGACAGTCTGAGTTTTTATGCCAGACTGCAATAATATGGAGTTTTTACGCCGACACATTAGGAATGTGCGCGTAATAATAAAATATCTTCGTACAACATCCTCCTCGAAGAGGCTCTCAGCACGAAAGATGACATTGCGCATGCACGTACAACGTGTGGGAAGGATTTTCTTTTTCCTCCCAAAGTCTTTACCTGTAATGTCCGGAGCACAGCTCGAAGGCGGAGCGCTGCGTTCCGATCGAGGCTCGTTCAGCCAAATGGGAGTTGCTCGTGCTTGAGCAGTGGAGAGGGAAGAGGAAGCGACCTTCTTTTCTTTAGCAGTGGAAGCCTGTTTAGGTGCCATGGCAATTCTGAGTTCTCAAGAAAGAGACGAAGAAGAAGGGTTCTTGAAAAGCAAGGGTTTTGGGAAGACAGATACAAGTTTTCTCTCTCAGGACTTTGGGCTATTTATAGAGTTCGGATAACTCTTCGAATCCCTAACCAAATCCGATATTTAATATTCGGCTATGATTTGGGACCATGTCAGCCTATCATTTAGGGAAGACAGAAAGTCAGTGGATCCAAATTTTACGCGCAGAGAAGATCTATGATTTTACGCTAAGCAGCTTTTACGCTCGAGAGGCTACAAATCTACGGTTTTACACTCATAAGCTATAAGTCTATGGTTTTACGCTCAGATGCTTTTACGCTCATGAGCTTTTACGCTCAAGAGGCTACAAACCTACGATTTTACGCTCAGAGTCTACAGATCTATGATTTCACGCTCGAAAGCTTTTTACGCTCAAAGGCTATAAATCTACGATTCTACGCTCGAAAGCTACAAACGGCCAATTACAAGGGTTTACGCAGAAGATACTCCTTCTTGGCTACAAAATATTCCAAGTGCCTGAAATACACAGAGTTCAGCATTGAAGATGACTCTTCTTCTTGGGTCATTCGGAAGTTCATCCAAAGTCCAGTCAGAATACTTTACAAAAGTTCAAGTATGGCTTGGTTGACAGAAATTTCTCGCCTTTCTTAAAAGGATTTTCGAGAAACCATTCTTGAAGATGACAGTCTGAACAAGAATTCTTAGTATCAGAGAAGTGATAATTCAGAATTCTATGCGACTTCTCGTCCAAAACAGCATGACAGTTTGGATCTTCAACTTAAATGCTAAGGAGTTTTCTATGCGCCTTCTACTACGCGTAAAAGATGGGACGAGATCAGATACTCTTTTATCAGATTTGGCATAAAATTATTCAGATGTACCGAAGCTTTACACATTCAGACTTCATCACAACAAATATGACAAATCATCAGATGCGTAAAAGAAGACAATTTTATTAATCATGATTACATATGATAGAAATCTAATCTACAAAGGGTTTTTTATCTTCATGATTACATATGATGGAAATCCTTTTTCTACAAAGGGTTTTTTATTTTTATTTAAGATCACACCAAGAATCTGTTTTGCCAGGTTCTCATATTGGTGTAGATCTTTTTCGTCTTCTACAGCAGTTAATCGGCTTCCGCAGCCGATTAACAAGAAAATGATTAATGGCGGGAGGATACAGAATTGGGCATGTATCAATTTCGCAAGCCCACCCTCCATACGCCATGGCAGGCATGCCCTAGAAATTATGTTGGGGGTTCAGACCCAACTCAATAATGGAAGACAGGGCCAAGCTGTCTGCCTTCGTCCAGCGCCATGATGGGAGAAAATACAGCTTGCAAGCTGTGTGGCCAAATAAGACCTTTCCTCTCTCTTGGACGAATCGCCAAATGAAATTACTGATTATCCCGAGTAAAGGAAGCTATGATATTCTTCCATGATCCATCATTGCAGAGGATATTTGCTTGAAGATGTCTCTTTTTACGGCTCCTTACATGCTGGAAGAAGATGATCTTCTTCTTTCTCAAGTCAACCCGATGAAGCTCGGCAACTATCTCTTTGTGGTGAAGGAAGTGTGGGAAAAACTGGTTAACCCATTCGCCATTATATAGGCAGTAGAGAACACACCGAATCCCAACAAACTCCTAAAAATTTGTCGAGAAATCAGCCTCGCGGAACGAGTCAAACTTGACCGTTTCATGCTTCATTCAAAGTGTTTCAAATTACGAGGAGTTTGAAAATTTTGAAGGGGGTCTTGTAGAAGCATAAAAAATACGCTGGAGAATCATACGCGTAAAACCCTCAACATGCAGGAAGCTCGCGTAAAACAGAGCTCCAGCACTGGGTGGCGTGAAATATGACTTCAGAGCCATTGGCGTACAGCAGAGTTTCAACGCTATTTCAGCGTAAAATATAGCTCCAGAATAACCCGCGTAATACAGTATTTCCAGACTGCTTCGGCGTAAAAATGTTACTACATCTCCACTTCGGCGTAAAACTCGTCTGCTTTTAATGCAGCGAGAAGTTGTACGAGGAACTCTTCATATTCCTCGAATGAACCTGTCAGTTGAAGCAGTGAACCTGACTCCTGACAAAGAGTACTGCACGGTGATCGAGAGGACGGCTGTAATAATGACTCTGCACAGAACTCCAGATTGTCGTCTAGTGACATAACCCTTGATATAAGACGTTGTTTACGCATTCAAGGAATACGCTGCCTATTCTACACAGGCAGACATGAGCTTTATGCTCAGGATGAGACGAAATCAACCGCCACGTCAAAAGCTGTTCTTCATACAGAACTCAAGGCACGTCTCTGCAATTAATGCGCGAGATGGGGGCAGATCTCTGCATTTAATGCATGAGATTTGGTTCTACTTTTAACGACTGGGTGAGCTATAATTAGGACTAATACGTCCATATCACCATCCCCACACATTACGCCAACCAGGCTATTTTCAGCTATAGGAGCACGCCGTACGCTATCTCCTTGAAATATGCCGACCTGGCTATTTTCAACTATATGAGTACGCCGTATACTATCTCCTCGAAATACGCCAACTCAGGCTATATTTGCAAAGCATCAAGCTTTACGCAGAATTTGGCTTATACGCCAACATGACATCTATTTTGGCTTTTACGCCAACTTGACAACTATTCAGCTTCTACGCCTACTTGGCTTTTACGCCATCAAAACAGCTATTTGGCTTTTACGTCAACGAGACAGTTATTTGGCTTTTATGCCAACCATCTCTACGCGAGGGGCAGTTATCTACGTGGCTTGCATGTCGTGATCTCCGATGAGCAATTATATACATTATCTCATAATGGGACTCGCGTCACACGCCAATTCAAGAGATTATTCATACGTGGGTAGCAGTTATTATAACCGCCACGTAAAAGGTACAGCTCTTTCCGTTGTTCGGTTTCTACGCCGACTGTCACTGAACCCTATAAATAGAGACCTCCGGCCATGGAGGTCCAGGGTCGAAAGGTCGAAGAGTCGAAGAAAAAGAGGGAAAGTCGAGGATTTCTAAAAAAAAGAGTATATCCAGATTGTGTTTTGGCAACGAGAGTTCAACTTTTCCTGCTGTCTTTGAAGCTTCTTTTTCGTCTTCTACAGCACTTCTTCGTCATCGTGTGGTCCAAGGGACAAAGTGATCGACCGCAGATCAGACTCCTATAGCAATATTTCTCCAGAATCAAATTTTTGTACTTAACATCCTTGTATAGGATTAATTATACTTTTTTTTCTTGTTTGTAAACCAAAAAAAGGCTTTCGTATAAACCTAGTTTCAATTTCTTTCGTTTATTATCAAACAGCCCTCACCGGTACTTTTCCAAGTTTTGACCCTCGTTGCAACAGGTTCCCCGAGCCAAGGCAACGCGGCAAGGAGATGAAGCTTTTTTCCCCAACCAGTCTATTACTCGGCGCACTCCGTTCGTGCCTTTTGAAGCTTGTAGAAAACATCCGGAGCTTGTGCACACATCTTATGCAGCTCCGAGGAAAGACGATAGCTTCGTCCGAAGGTGTCTATTATATTTTAAAGTTCTAGTATGTGATGTAATGTATAGAATGTCTTATCCCATTTTGCGTCCATCTTGTAAGACTGTGCGACACCCCTTACTTTGGAGTCAAGAGTTTGTAACAAAGATGTACATTATTAATAAAGAGAACTTTTTTTTTGTATCAATGTAAAATATTTAGCTTTCGCACTTTGTTGTTGTGTTTCTATATGTATATCATTATGATAGGCCTTGTACAGACGCGCCTTACGCTCGCATGACATCAAGCCAGGGGGACGATTAGCAATTCTGCCAAATCGGGGCATGACATATTGGTATCAAAGCACGACTTTAGATCCTTTGGCCTCGTGTCAGAAAAGTTTTCATAAGACGATCATGTCTCTCCCAGTTGAACTCTTGAAATCGTTTGGCCAAAATAAGATGCGTTCCATATAGTGAGTCTGTAATACTCTATGAGACTAATATAAGTTCTTTGTTTTTGAAGGAATGACTTAATGCAAGGAAAAGCACCAGTGCAAGCAAGTACTTTAGGCACTTTGGAAAGCTCCGAGAGCTAACAACCTGCGTCCCCCGTCGATTCGGTTGAGCGGATGATGCAAATGCTAGAGATGCAACAAGAAGGTACGAGGCTTGACAGAATAAGTTCGAGAAGAATCTAGAAGCCCGATTTGCTGTCCAAAAGAAGCAGGTGGATGCCCTACAATAAATTGTTCAGACCTTAGCCTTCAACCAATCTGTAACAATAGTAGCGGTACCAGTGGAGCAACCAATAAATAAAGTCAAGATGCCCCAAACCCCAAATAAGAAGGATCTGACTACCTTCGACATTTTTGACTTCAAAAAGGTTTGCAACACGTCCTTCCGTGGGACCGAGGACCCTGTCGTAGCTCTAGATTGGATGGCTGAACTAGAAGATCACTTTAAACTCCTAGAAGTACTTGATAACAAGAAAGTCGCCTGTGCCCAACTCCAACTTCGTATGAACGCGCATGATTGGTGGGATGTATACCGAAGATCCCTCTCCGTAGATGCTAAAGGCGACACGATCTCGTGGGATACCTTTCGTAGGGCGTTCGAGGAGGAGTTTATTCCCCCACCCATTCATCGTCAAAAGAAGAACGAGTTCGTGCGTCTGCAACAAGGGAGCATGTCAGTGAAGCAGTAGCCGTAGAATTCAACCGGATTGCCAAGTTTGCTAGCTCTTATCTACCCAATGCAACGAGTCGAGCAAGATGATTTAAAGGTGGCCTGCGACCTTCCATTCACGCACACGTAGTCGATCCATATTACGAGATGATGAGGGAAGTCCTTAACAATGCCCTCGTCCTAGAACCGCAATATCCTTCTACTACTGTCGGTGCTGTACAGTATTCTCATCACAAGCGTCCTAGTAATATGGGAGAAAACAACGCTAATAAGCATCTAAAAAATGACGGTCATCAGGGCAATCATCCAGGAAAATCCTGGGCTGCGTTGTGCCAAATGCAACTGTACAGGACACCAGGCTAGCGAATGTCGAAATCAGGGATGCTTCAATTATGGTCGGCTGGGTCATTATGCTCGTGACTGTCCTGATCGACCAATCTGGTTCCCTTCGCGTCATCTAAAGCAGCAAAATCTCGCTCAAGTACCCCAAGACAATCGGCCTGCGCAAAACAGGAAATACCGTCGGTCGGGTTTATGCATTGATGTAGGACGAGGCATTCACCTCGGACACCATAGTGGCTGGTATATTGCTATTCAATAATATTTCTGCACGAGTATTTTTTGATTTTGGTGCCACATATAGCTTTGTATCGGTAAATTTTGCTAGGGAGCACGAATTTCTTCAGACACCGTTAGGCCTAAGGCTTAGCGTTAGTACCCCATCGGGCATGGACTTGCCTGCTAACTCAGTTTTATGCGATGGTTGCATTTGGATCTTAGGAAAAAAATTATCAATTGATGCGATAGTTCTAGATATCAGGGACTACGATCTAATTCTGGGGATGGATTGGCTCGGCGCTTGCTCGACAACCATTGATTATGCAGAAAAGAAATTCGTATTTTGTCTACCAGGTGAGACTGAATTTTGTTATGCGTGCAGTTCATCTTCGAGGGCACCAAATAACTGTATGGTAATTTTTGCAATATCTTCTCAACGGATAATATATTCTGGCTATGAAGGATACCTGGCATCCGTTCGAGACACTCAGCAAGATTGCGCAAACATAGAGTCTACTTCCGTCGTGGCAAATTTTTCTGATGTGTTTCCAGAAGAGTTTACCGACATGCCGCCCGACCGAGAGAGAGAGTTCACTATAGATACATTTTTAGATACTCGGCCGATTTCTAAAGCTCTGTATCGAATGGCCCCAGCCGAACTGAAGGAGCTGAAGGTCCAACTACAAGAATTGTTTGATCATGGGTATATTCGTCTGAGTGTATCTCCATGGGTTATACTAGTTCTATTTATGAAGAAAAATGATGGTTCAATGAGGCTTTGCATTGACTACCGAGAGTTGAATAAATCCACTATTTGAAACAAGTACCCCCTTCCCAGAATCGATGACCTCTTTGATCAATTTCAAAGCGCATCGGTATTCTCAAAAAATGATCTTCGTTCGGGCTACCACCAATTGAAGATCAAGCCAGACGACGTGCCGAAGTCAGCCTTCCGCACTTGCTATGTCCACTATGAATTTTTAGTTATGCCGTTTGGATTGACCAATGCCCCTGCCGCCTTCATGGATTTGATGAATCGAGTATTCCGATCGTTCCTTGATAAGTTTGTAGTAGTGTTCATTGATGATATCTTGGTGTATTCAAAGAACAAGGAGGAACATAAAGAGAACTGACGGACCGTGCTTCAGACACTTCGGGGCAACAAGCTATACGCAAAATTGAGCAAGTACGAATTTTGGCTAAGCAGTGTATCTTTCCTCGGGCATATTATTTCTGTGGGAGGCATCTCAGTCGATCCAAAGTAAGTTTAAGCAATCGTCGAGTAGAAGCAACCTGCACCAATCAGAAAATTTGAAGCTTTCTCGGGTAAGTAGGCTACTACAGACGGTTTGTGAAAGACTTTTCTAAAATTGCTTTGCCCTTGACTCGCCTCACTCAGAAAGGATTCACATTCGAGTAGTCTGCTAACTGTGAAGCTTTATTTCAAGAATTAAAGAAGCATCTCGTCTCTGCTCCTATACTTGCATTATCGAACGAGAATATGGGATTCTAAATCTTTAGCAACACCTAAGGCCAAGGCTTGGGAGCTGTGCTTATGCAACAAAATAAGGTGATAGATTTTGCTTCAAGACAATTGAAGCCGCATGAGTGCAACTATCCGACACATGATCTAGAAATAGCGGCAGTTGTGTTCGCACTGAAGTTGTGGCGATACTACCTTTATGGTGTGGCTTGCCAAATTTTTACTGATCACCAGAGCCTCAATTATCTTTTCACTCAGTTGTACCTAAACCTACAGCAAAGGCGTTGGCTAGAACTGATCAAAGACTATGACTTATTGATCAACTATACTCCAGGAAAAGAAAATATTATAGCGGACTCGCTGAGTCGAGTATTTGCAGGATCTCTATCCGTCAACTGCAAGCTAAAGAAGGAATTGGAAAGTATGTGCATCGAGCTGTGAATTCGATATCGTGGCAGACCGATTGGGGGATCACTAGCTCAGTTACTCCTTGAACCGAAACTGATAGAAAATGTTAAGTCTTCTCTGGTGAACGACCTATTCTTGTTAAAGATGCGTGAGCAGATTCCAGCATGAAAGGTGACTAACTTTGCAGTTGATGAAAGCCGAACGTTGCGGGTAAGAGGAAGACTATGCGTGCCCAACGAAGCAGAACTCCGAACGGAGATCCTAACGGAAGCTTACTATATGGCCTATGTATCACATCCAGGAAGTACGAAGATGTATCAAGACCTCTGCTCAATCTTTTGGTGGTACGGCATGAAGAAAGATGTGGCGCTCATCGTGTCACAATGCTTGTCTTGTCAGAGAGTAATGATCGGACATCAGATATCGGGCGGAGAGATGCAAAACCTTGCTATCCTGGAGTGAAAATTGGACCTTATCACGATGGACTTTATTGTTGCCTTGCCAAAGATGCAAGGGAGAAACGACACCGTCTGGGTTATCGTCCGATTAACCAAGTAAGTGCACTTCATTGCCATCAAAGTTACTTGGAGAATCGATCGCCTGGCTCAGATATACCTTGATGATATAGTTTGACTACACGGCGTGCCAATGTCTATTATCTTAGATCAGGACGGACGGTTCTTATCGCGTTTCTAGGAAATCCTTCAGTCAGCTATGGGGACCAAGTTGAAGTTCAGTTCAGCGTACCATCCTCAGACAGACGGCCAAACAGAGTGGGTGAACCAGGTCCTTGAAGATATGCTACATCTCTGTTCGATTGACTCAAAGTCAAGTTAGGACGTCCATCTTTCATTGGCAAAATTTGCACACAATAATAGTTATCAGTCCAGCATTCAAATGGCTTCATTAGAGGCTTTGTATGGGCAAAAGTGTAGATCGCCTATCTGTTAGAATAAAGTTGGCGAGTGACTGATCCTCGGCACGGAGCTAGTAGAGCAGACCGTTGAGAAGGTTTGGCTGATCTGAGAGCGACTAAAGGTGGGGCAAAGCAGACAAAAATATTATGCAGGTATCCACAGACGACCCCTTAAATTTACATCTGGTGATCACGTGTTTCTCAAGGTCACGTCGATGCAAGGAGTTACGCGATTTGGAGTAAAGGGGAATCCAAGTCCTTGATTTGTTGATCCGTTTGAAATTCTCAGAGGAGTCTCCCCAGTTGTATATCAAATTGCTCTACCACCGAGCCTATCGGACGTGTATGATATCTTTCACATATCACAGCTGCAAAAGTACTTGCATGATCCGAGTCATGTGGTAGATTTTGGTCAGTTGGGTTTGTAAGCAGACTTGTCCTATAAAGTAGAACCTATGCAGATCATCGATCGAAAGGATAAGCAGCTACGGAATCGTTCAATTTCGCTCGTGCAAGTACTCTGGCGGAACCATGCGGTCGAGGAGTCGACCTGGGAACTCGAATCAAACATAAAAGAAGAGTTTCCCTCATTATTTTTTTAGGGGTAGGTTCCATTCCTAAGTTTTGAGGACAAAACTTTTGATTAGTTAGTTAAGATGTGGTGCCCCGTTCTCCCTATTCGGGAAGCGCGTCTAAGAAATATTTGGTATCATTCGAACTAGACAGATTGAATCAAGACCATTTCCTCATTATGGATTGGTTTCTTCAGAATTATATTCCACATTCAACGGATCGTGCCTCGAGGAAGGACTTGGCGGCAGAGTCGCGCGGGGCCTTTCCGTTGTATTGGTTTCTTTGCCTATTTTGGATGCCGCTTGGTTGCTTTCTTGTTGGTTTTGTGACTTACATTTTCTTGAACAGTTTCGATGAATTTTATTTTCTTCGTTCCTTGAACTTCATATTTTGTATCAAACTCTGGGAGACCGAGGCAGAAGATATTGATCATCTGTTTGTGCGTGCATGTCATCGTGTTGGCGACGCGCAAGCGGAATCTTGAAGATCTCCCTTTTCTCTTTCCTAATTCTCAAACTTGTGAGTGGACTTACTTTCAATTAAATACCTTCTTCCAAGTCGTCACTATTAACAATATGACTCGTTTGTGCGTTCTGATCAACGATACCAAAAGAATAATAATAAGTGAATCAAGATAATAAGAAGTAAACATGGAACACTGATTCTTGTCATACAAAATTATCGTACGATCACATTGTTGGTGCTTGTCCACTATGCATGTATATATTTATGCTTTTATTATAGCTAGAACTTATTTCTTTATAACTGTACAAATGAGTAGTACAAAATATTTGAAATATGATCACTTGAGCAGGTAGACTATGCTAATCGCACGGTGCTAAAGTGGTTATGTTCATTCTGATGGCTTGAAATGCTTTATTTGTTAACTTAGTGTTGAGACGTTGTTTGGTCAGACAACTTGTGCACAAGGTTTAGTTTCTGCGAACGGTCTCCGGGGCACTGGGGCCGATTCATTCTGGACGAAACTCGAATAGCTACTCTAGCAAGACTAGCACGGGTAACGCGGGGTCTTGTAGCGGGGCTTGCTACCCGTGCTACAAGGATTACCGTCTTACTGTAGTTATTGTCCATATTGGCAATATGTGCCATGACCCAGCATATTACTGCATTATCTGTTCAAGTTAATGATGTCTTCTTGACAGGGAAGAATATGGTAAGTCTTGTACAGGTGGATGCGATACCGGTGACACATCTTTTCAGTCATTTTATATATATGTTGCATGCTGTAACTTGAACTAAGGTAAGATAGAAAGTCCACAATAATAATTTGTTTGCCTCACATGAATATTGTGTCGATTTGGTTAGTTGGGTTAGCTCGCCCTCACCGGTACTTTTTAAAGTACTGACCCTCGTTGCAGCAGGTTCCCCAAGCCAAGGCAAAGCGGCGAGGAGCTGAAACTTCTTCCCCCAACTAGTCCATTACTCGGCGCACTATGTTCGTGCCTTTTGAAGCTTGTACAAAATATCCAGTGCTTGTACACATATCTTATGCAGCTCCGGGGAAAGGCAACAGCTTCGCAGAAGGTGTCTATTATATTTTGAAGTTCTAGTATGGGATGTAGTGTATGGAATGGCTATATCATTTTGCGTCCAACTTGTAACCCCATGTCACCCCTTACTTTGCAGTCAAGAGTGTTAGCCCATCCAGTCTCAGTCAACTTGATTTTGATAGTTAACTAAACCATGCATTGATATATCGCGATCTGAAGCTTTAACACTGATTTTATATTTCGTCTATTCAAATATAATCTTTTATTTATTTGAGTCTAGGATCGTTGTAAGCTGAGTCACACTGGCAAATCCCAAATACCTATACCCATATACCTAGTCCATTCAAATGAACCAAAGAACCTATCCACCAAATCAAGCCACTTTTATTTACAAAGTCTACCATGCTTAGAGATCGAACTCGGGCAGAACTCGTGCCAAACTCGGTTACCCTTTTGGTATAAAATTAACCAGTTCAATAGCTCCTGATTTCTTGGCCCAACGGTTGGAAATTTGAATTAAAACCTGACCGAATTTTGTTTGCCGACACCCTATAAATAGGATTGGAATTCTTCATTCTTACTCACTCAACCATTCTATCGTGCGGGGAGGTAATAGAAGGATGAGGAAAAAGGCAGGCGACCGAAGGGAGGTTAGGAAGAATGGGATTGGGATTTCTGGGTTACAGTCCGGCTGATACTCTTCTATCCTATTGTGAGCAAACCCATAAAGCCTTAACATTCCCATCTAAAAGAGCAACTCCTTAGCCTTCATAGTGCTAAGTGCGATCTCTGTCTAGAAGTCTTCTGAGTTATAAAGAGCTTTGTTCGATCAGTTACTATCTCTCTCTAAGCTGTGAAATTGCAAGACTTCGGATCAAACCTCATGGTGTAAAGAAGTGGCAAGCCTTCGGATCAAATCTTGTGATTCACTATTGGTGATTATACTGGAGAAAACTCTGAGCTTGAGTTCTCGGGACTGGAGTAGTCCTCTCAGAGGCAAACCATTATACATCTTGGTGTTTGCTTTCTCTCTCTACTTTATTGCTTTACTTTACTGTTTTTATATACACAGTTAGTTAGCAACTGCCTTCACTTTGATAAATCTTAAATTAGGTAGATTATTCTGCTGCACTCTATTCACCAGCCCCTCTAGAGTTGCCTCCGGTCCCTCAATTGGTATCAGAGCTAGTTCTCATGATATTTGGTTTAATATCCTAAGAGACTTATGGCAACTGTTAGATCTATCTACACCAAAAATGGTGAAGGCCAGTCCACAAATAGGCCACCCTTATTTGATGGTACTAACTACACGTATTGGAAGACACATATGAGCTTTTACCTAAAGTCACTTAATTTTGACATTTGGGCTGTAGTAGTAGAAGAATACAAGAAGCCACCTAGAATAGTCATAGATGGTAACCTTATAGAGAAGCCTCATGTTAAGTACACAGACACCAAAAAGAAACAAGCTAGTCTTGATGATAAAGCTATTAACGCTCTATTTTGTGTTGTAGACAGAATTAAATTTAAAAGGGTCTCCACTTGCGGAACTTCGTACGAAGTATGGAAACTTCTTGAGGTCACTCATAAAGGAACCTCCCAAGTGAAGGAATCCAAAATAAGTCATCTAACACAAGAGTATGAAGCATTCAAGATGAAGCAAAATGCGACGATCACTCAAATGTTCACGAGATTCCTCGACATCGTTAACCCTCTATTATCACTTGGCAAGGAGTATAGAAATCATGAGAAGATTCACAAAGTACTCAGGGGACTCACCAAGAACTGGAATCCCAAGGCCACCGCAATCAAAGAAGAGAATGATCTTACCACGATGACCCTCAAGACGCTCATGGGCAAGTTGATGACTCACGAGCTGGATCTCAAGGAATTTGAAGAACCCACTCCCAAGGAGAAGACAATCGCTCTTAAGGCTTATCACAAAAATGTCATCAACTATAACTCCGACGACAATGAGTCTCAAGATGAGGAAGTTGCCCTGACCACCAGAAACTTCAAGAAATTTCTAAAGCTTGAGAAATCAAAGAAGAAAGAGCTAACTGACAACAGTGATGAAGAGCCAATATGCTATAACGGTAAGAAGACAGGGCATATAAAGAAAATTCTCCAACCCTAAGAAAAGGAAATTGCATGGTGTTTCTGTGAGCATCGTCTTAGATCGGGATAGTCGTTTTACTTCCCACTTCTGGAAGAGTTTGCAGGATAGCTTGGGCACCCAGCTCAAGTTTAGTACCATGTATCACCCCTAGACAGACGAGCAGTCGGAGAGGACTATTCAGACTCTCGTGGATATGCTTCACACTTGCGTTTTAGATTTCATAGGATCTTGGGAGGATCATCTTCATCTGGTAGAGTTTGCTTACAATAATAGTTACCAGGCCAGCATTGAGATGTCACCATTTGAGGCTTTATATGGACGAAGATGTCGTACTCCTTTATCTTGACATAATGTTGGAGAGAGAGCCTTATTGGGGCCAGATATGGTTGTGGATTCAGCTAAAAATGTGAAGCTCATTAGAGATAGACTTCGGGTGGCACAAGACAGACAGCGCCATTGGGCCGACAGTCACCAGAGACCTTTGGAGTTTGAGGTATATATTTTTTTTGTGATTGTTTGTGATTGCTTTATTTTAGATTGTGTGTTAAGGCTGTATTTTGTTCTAGGTTGGCGATCTGATGTTCATGAGGATTTTATCGACATGGAACACGATTCGCTTTTGTGGAGGCGAAAAGCTTAGTCCATGGTACATCAGACCTTTCAGTGTTCTTACGAGGGTCGATGCAGTGGCCTACAGACTAGACTTGCCGCCTACACTAGATGGAGTACATGATGTGTTTCACGTGTTGCAACTGAGATGGTACATGGCAGATCCTAGTCACGTACTAGATCACTCGGAGATTGAGGTTGGTCTGACTCTCAACTATCCAGAGCAGCCAGTGGAGATTTTGGACCGAAGGGAGAGGGTATTGCGGAACCAGACGATTCCTCTGGTTCGTGTCGCATGGAGACATCACTCTCCGGGTGAGTCAACCTGGGAGAGGGAGGATAAAATGCGGAAACTGTACCCTTATCTTTTCGAGCATTGAGGTATTGTTCTTCTTGTTCAGTTGTGTTCTGTGCTAGTTAAGTTTTTTTTTAATTTCGAGAACAAAATTATTTTAAGGAAGGTAGACTTGTCACTACCACATTTCTATAATAGGGGTATTTTGGTCATTTGGTATTATTATAAATAATGTGTTTGTATTTTATTTATATAAATTTGTATTTTATATGTATATATAATATGACTAATATTATTATTAGTTAGTAGATTTACACTATTTAATTAGACAAGACCCTAGTGGACCTAACCAACTTGACATGACAACTTAACCAATTAGTTAGACTAGTCCATTTAGACCCAATTAGTTAACCATTCTCATAAATTAGGGAATTAGCTTAACCTTCATTAGAGAAGCTTTCTCCCTAATTATGTAACCCTTCATGACAACCCATAGGGGCCTATTAAACATTTTATATTAACTAATCCTAGGGTTTTATAGTCGGCCCTATATAGTAGGGGGATAGCCTCCCTCCACTTCATTTAATAACTCATAAAGCCCTAATTTGGTATTCTTCCCAAAATTAACCCATTCCTCCTCCAAATTCTACCAAACCACTCTTAATCCCTTCCATATTCACCATCAAGGAGCACTAGGAGTTTGGATTGCAAGGAGCATCAGAGAATAAGGAGTTTGGCTAGGAGCTTGTGTCCAAGTCGTATCCTATTTAGTTTAATTAAGAATCCATCTCCTAATAGGTAAAACCCTCAAATCCCTCTCTAGATTATATTTTTATTATGTGTTTGACCATTAGGATCCCACCCTTTGATTAGGACTACCCATAGGAATGAGAATGAGCTTCTATTGGTTCCCATTGTGATTTCTACTTGGAGTTGTACCCAAATTGGGGGTTTTGTGCTTGTTGGAGTATTTTCCCTCTATTCTTCATCGTAACTAATCATATTAGTTATAAATAGATGTATTTAATATGTATATTTATTGTTAGTTGAGTATTGGAGAATTTGGCATGTGGATTGATAGAGTATCATGACATTATAAAGAGTATCACCACTTATGCACCAGGTGTTTATTAAAATGACTAATAGAGAGTGTACCTATTTAGAATGCTAAATTTATATGTTATTGGATACATATATATGTATATATTTATATGTGTATACATATTAATGTATATATATTATTTAAAGAGTGTGTGTGAGTGTTGATGCATACACAGGGGTGTGTGGAGTGTGCTAGAAGGGTGTCGGGTTTGTAGAAGCATGAAAAATATGCATCCATGTGACCCTGCGACCCAAAACAAAAACTCAGAAGATATCAGGTCTCCGACTCACCAGCGGCCCAAACAAAGCAAAATCTATGCGTCCCCAATCAGCCAAAGAAGCTTTGCCGCAGAAGGACCTAACGTGGCATCCGTCAGCAAGATCGTCTCTAACACAGAATTCTGACAAAAAGAATTTTTATATTTCCTCATAAGACGTGACACACTAAACGATAAAAGTCTCATGTTAGCACAGAGAATCACTCTCGACGGGGTACAACATCATATGGACAACACAACAAGGGCCCTATGCGTCTCAGACTCCATGACATCCCATACGTCTCTGACCACATGCGTTCCATACATCTCTGACCCTATGCGTCCTAGACTCCATACGGTTCATGCGTCTCTAGCTGCATGCGTCCCAGACTCCATGAGTCACATGCGTATCTGGCCCCATGCGTTCCATGCTTCTTTGGCCCCATGCGTTCCAGACTCCATGCATCTCTGTCCCCATGTGCCTTAGTCTCCATGTGGTCCATGCATCTTTAGCCCCATGCTTCCCAGACTCCATGCGTCTCTGGCCACATGGGCTTCAGACTCCTTGAAGAACAAATCTTGCCCTTACGCCAAGAGTGATTCTCTCCAACCTAGTGCAGACTATGTGTCAAGCTGACCAAGTCACGCCCACAAAGGATGAGAACTACCTAGATCTTCAGCAATCGAAAATCCTAACGAACGCCCATGTGGCAGCTTGGCCTGCTCACGGTTATAGCTGTACCCTGTCAAGAAGGGGCACGTGAGCATCTATGTGGCCCAACATATGCGCCCAGGTTGACTATAAATAGCAGGGTACCATACCCATACAAAAGGCTGACTGGCTATCTGCGAATATACACTCGAGCAAGAGAGAAGAGGTTCTGCATCGGATGGTCCATAGAGTAAAGAGAGTTGCTACACTCCTAGCCCTCCATTGTCACCCCCCTAGAACACAAAATTTGTACTTAGACTGTCTGTTTAGGACTCATGTCTGTATTCTCTTTAGTTTTTCCCATTAAATCAAGTTTCTTTCCAAACTTTTGCATTTAATAGCAAACAAGATGGCGACTCTGCTTGGGACTACCTTCTCCTCTGATGAGAAGTTGGTGACGCAGTTCAATGCGGCAAAGGTCGGCTCAAAGCAAAATATGCTGGTAGTTCGCTTCGACCAGCAAGCGTTCGAGAAAATGCACTCGGAAGGAAGTATTAGTCCTTCGCCAAGGCTAGCCAAGCCCAAGAAGACTCATAGGATGTGGGTAGCAAAGGTCACTATGCCTCACCGAACTGCGGAGCACACGCTTCCTGCCTCTTGTTCTGTTGCTGATGAAGGTTGTCAGGCGAATACCCAGGACGTCAACGTCCATGCGGCAACCCCGTATAATGTAGAAACTGTTCGGCACCCAGACTCTGGCAAAGTAAAACACTATGATGCCAGACATTCTGGGACAGAGGCAGCTTCTATGATGTCAAGAAGGAGGCCGCATAAGACTGGCTATGCGGCACTAGCTCACAGCCGCAGGCAGACGGCCGTATGCGGCCCCAACAGCAACAAAATATCTATTTTCGACCGTATCTCCTGCGACGCAGATCCTATACGGCTCGCTGAGAAAGGCGAAAACCAAAACCTAGACTCTTTGTACTACGTGCCTACGGGTGCTAAGTCAAAGAAGCCTAGGGCAGTACGATCTCATCAAGCTCAAGCAACTGTCCAGTTAGCTGACCGTCAGTAGGCACCGTTAACCATTACACGGTCCCCTGATGGAAAGCTATATAAGACTGCCTCATGCGTCCACCCAGCAACGACAAATGGATAACGTCGGTCTCAAAAGTTTCAGCTGACGATCCGAGAGAAGTTCTTGTACAAACCCAGGATCAGGGAGCAAATATAACACCTACGCACCTGTGCGCTCGGTCCTTCCGGGCCCATAAAAAGGGTACAAAAGTGAAACAACCCTTGCTTGATTTGCGTAATGTGATCAATCATAAGCGCAAGGCGAGAGAAACAACTGTGGCCAGTGAAATGTCCTCTCTGGGGCATCCCTGTGACAAGATTATTATCAATTGCTGCTGCAATAAAGTAGCAACACCCACAAGCAGGCAGTCGGCCTTCCAGCGACTGCACCAAAAAGCACGTATCCGACAATAACCCGGAGATCAGGTACAAGTACCAGAGGAGGAGGACCTGTCCTCCGCCTTATGCTACTCGACTCAGAAGCTTCCCGCCACCAAGGGAGGAAAGAATTCAAGTACCTCCAGTCCGTCGCTCTCCGCTAGTGCGTTGCGAAGGCGACTACCAGGAGGGTTAACAACGGGACCTGCAGAAGGCATTTTCTAGGGTACCCGCTCAAGGAAGAAACTGTCAGCTAGTGGGGGTAGTTCTTCCTCAGAACCCCTGGGAGTGCCCATGCTGAAGGTAGTATTCCTCTTGACTTACGCAACAACCCGATATTCCGAGAAGACATCGATTCCCATGGAAAGGACTCAGAGATCCCTGGGGGTAGCTCCCCTCGTTAGGTTGATATAGCCTCATACGCTGGGGTAGTATTCCATCCGAGTCCGAGGAGGAGACGGCGTTGCCAGCTTTTCCTAATGACTACTCTTGCCAGGGGTCTGAGAAAGAAAGTGCGGCATCTACTGCCACGTCCATCTCTCCCCATGTGAGGATGGTATACATGGCCGGAGACGACCATCCGTTAGCACCTCGAGACCCTCGAGTCCATGATGCATACGATGGATGCATCAATGCCAGTATTAACCCAGACAATGGTGAAAATCAAAGCAAATATGGCTTCTCAACCAGCAAGAACCCCGGGACAAGCAAACTTGGGCCCAGGGACCAACGGGGATTCAAACACAAATGCCATACTTGCGGGTAGTAATCCTCACCTTCCTGGATCGTCTGTATATTCTGCAGGAGACGAGGCCAAGGAAGAAATAAAGGAGGTCCGAGAACTCCGGGCTCGCCTAGGCTCCATAGGCAATCATAACTTACTCCACGATCTCGGGGTGCAGCAACCATACCCGATAGAATGGAGGGATATACCGTATCCGTCCAAATACAAGCCCTTCAACATAAACACATTTGACGGGAAGTCCTCCCCTTTCCGGTTCATGAGTTACTTTAAGATTACAATGGGGCACCTACCCCGTAGCGATGCTATCCTTACCAGACTCTTCATCGGGGCATTAGCGGGGGTAGCTTTCGACTGGTTCTGTAGTCTCGAAGATAATTGTATGTCATCATTTGATGACCTTAAGCGTCTGTTCCTTAACAAATTCTATGAGGCAGGAAATGATATGACGATGTCATCTCTGATGGACGTCGCCCAGGGAGAAATAGGAACTGACGCAAAATTACTTCGAGCAGTTTCGACAAATAGCGCAAAGGTTGCCCCCTGGCAATCCCGAGGCCACACTAATGGATATGTGCCAGAAAAATATGCTTCCGACAATCAGCCTCTGGATGCAAGATAGCCAGATCAAAGACTGGACATCGTTTATTATTAGCACTGTCAATGCTGAAAAGAAGCTCAAAGACGCCCAGTACTTGGGAATCCATATCCCTACAACTAAGGAAAAGGGTGAGCGGCCTAGCAATATCCGTAACAACAATCACGACGTGAAAGGGAAGCAAGCCATGGTCGCTAATGTGACCAAGAAACCTAAGCAAAAGTAGGCAGTGGCTCCAAAATCAAAGGAGACCTATTCTTTCAAAGACGGTGATATCAAGCCCATCTTCGACATGCTAAAGCAGGGAGGTAAAATTTGCCTCCCCTACGTCAAACGTCAACTTGAAGCTATGGAGATAAACAACCCAAAGTACTGTCACTTCCATCGATATGTTTACCACCCGACACAGGAGTGCTACACCTTGGAGCGGTACATCCAACGGCTGATCGATACCAAGTCTCTCTTCCTGGATTTCGACGATGTAACAGTTTTCGCTAATATGGTGTCCCTTCACTTTGGCAACTTTCCGTCGACGGAAGCCTAGGACTGAGTCACACCGATCCCAAGGGCAACAATGGAGGTTGTCAATCTTCCCCTAGCTTGCGACCAAGCAGCTGGGCTGACACCTCTTACTACCCCTCGGGGCGAGATAATATGGGTCCACCTGGATCTGGTCCCAGACTTGATGCAGCAAGTAGCGCCTTCCACCATCAAGCCTAAAATACGGAAAACCAAGTCCCGCCGCATGGTTTCTTCCACCGCTGAGGAGGCCTGGGCAGGGACAACCATGTCGGACCTTGCTTACCAATGAAATTACGAAGCTCCTGATGTCAAACATTATCCTGAAGCGGAGGAGATGAACAATCCAAAGTACTGTCACTTCCACCGGTACGTTCACCACCCGACGCAGGAGTGTTACACCTTGAAATGGTACATCCAATGGCTGATTGATACCAAGGCTCTCTCCCTAGATTTCGACGATGTAACGGTTGCCGCTAACATGGTGTCCCTCCACTTTGGAAACTTCCTACCGATGGAAGCCCAGGACGGAGTCACACTGATCCCATGGACAATAATGGAGGTAGTCAATCTTCCCCAAGATCTTGACCAAGCAGCTGGGCTGACATCTCTTACTACTCCTCGGGGCGAGATCATGTGGGTCCACCCAGATGTGGTCCAAGACTTGACCCAACAAGCAACGCCTTCTGCCGTTAAGCCTAAAACATGAAAAACTAAGTCCTACCGCAAGGTTTCTCCCACCGCTGAGGAGGCCTGGGTAGGGGCAACCATGTTGGATCTTGCTTACCAGCGAGATTATGAAACTCCCGATGTCAATGCACCTCCAACTACTGCACCTATCGCGTCTGATCCGGGTCTATCTCAACCTCCACCAGCGGACAAGTCCAAAAAAAGGGATGCTTCGACAAGTAGTTGCGTAAGAAAATGGCTCAGGGATTGGAAAAGCCCTATAAATTTGATGTCTTGGCTCAACTCGCCAATACTCTGGCAAAGTTGTCGTTATTTGAGCTTCTGCGGCTTTCCAGAGACACTCGAGATGCCCTGAGTGAGGCATTACAAAATGCCGACATCTATCTGACGTAGGTCAAGCCGTTAGCTGAAGATCCGACGACATGCTCCCACTGTAATAACGTTACGGATGCAGTACCCAATATTACATTCTCTCAACAAGACATGTTGCTTAAGAATAACATGCATGATCGTCCCATGTACTACACGGGGTATATTGGTGCTATAATGGTGGACCGGATGCACATTAACCCTGGTTCATCAATCAAAATCATCCCGATAAGTTTGCTACAAACCTTGGATATCCCGATGCACCACCTGGCAGCTACCAATACTGCAATTAGTGGCTTCAACTTAGGAAGAAGCTACCATCTGGGCAAGATTTGCCTGAAGTGCCAGATCGGTGACCTAAAACAGAGGTCACTTACTACGTCAATGACGTAGATGTATCTACAACATCTTGCTCGGACGCCCCTAGATACACCAATATATAATCATGTCGTCAACCCTGCACCAATGCTTAAAGTACGTCGGTGATCATGGCATTATCAGAACGGAGTTCGCAGACATCGACACATTTAAGGGAGTTGAGACATACTACTCTGATGCCATCCTCTACAAGCAAACCCACCAAGACAAAGGTGGAAATGAAGCCGATGATGAGGGCAAGGTTACGACAATGCCGGAGAAGCCCATGAGAACCCGTCTCAAGCCTTACACTCCCGACGCGGCCACTCCCCTCGTCGTCAAGTTGCACAGGAAGGCACCGAAATCTCTGGAACCTTCCACAATGTTTGATCCTCTGGTCATTCGCCTTCATAGGCCAAATCAACCACAGAAGAAGGATCCTGTACCATTTACTCCTCCCGAACCTCTGGTCGTTCGCCTTCGTTGGCCAAATCGACTGCAGGAGAAGGATCCCGCACCATCTTCTCCTTTAGAACCTATGGTCGTTCATCTTCGCAGACCTCCAAAAGAAGACCCGGTCACGGTTGCAGCCTCCGAGCCTCTGATGGTAAAACTGCACAGGAAGCCACCAATTCCGGTAACTGTGCTGGCGGTAGCTCCTGAGGATGATGAACTGGAAGAATATGTGGCCGTTTAGGCCAACGTTCCGTCTCTCAATGATATGATTCCTCCTGAAGAGATATCTTATTTTATTAATAAAGGGTTATCTTTGAACTATTCTGAGCGTATATATGTCAATATATTGTACTCTATGGAGCACAATTTAAGCTTACACCTGTAAACAGAGGTGACTACCACCTACACAGTAAACCTGATCCTCCCTAGTCAAGGTTCCTACTTCACGGTTCTATCAAGGAGGAGAAGAGACAACCCTATCATCTTCGGCAGGGTTGAATGCTCCTGGTCCTTCACCCCAGAGGAACAAGAGCCAGAATCTGACACCGACAAAATACAACTCTACCGGTTTAGCGTTCAAGCCAAACATATCATCCAGAATATGGTTTATGACCTTAAAAATAACCGAGATTTAGACCACGACATGGGCCGACGGCTGCCCCTGCGTCTACCTACTCCTGCTGGCAAGTCCGATGATTACTACCATAAAACTAAACATGACTTAGGGTACGTAACGCCTCCCATAACCCCCAAAGGTTCAGATGAAGAAGATGAGGTTCACTCTCACTCTTCATAATCTTTTTGCTTGGGACTCTGACGACAGTATCGGAGAGATGCTCAAGCAAATATTGTCTGCCAACATAGTGTCAACTGACCCTGCGAAAGATGGCAAAGATCCAAAGAAACTCCTTAAAGTAGAACCGTGGGCCCAACGTCTAGACGCATAGTAGGAGATACGGTTCGAACAATGAGAACCTCCTACCGAGGACAAAGTCGTACAAATTATCTGTACGACGAATCCTCCCCCAAACCTATCTTCATCAGCAAAAGTCAGTCCGAAGAAGACCGGGAATCCCTGCTATAGCTCGTCAGAAAATACATTGATGTCTTTGCCTGGAGTTATGAAGACATGCCAGGGTTGGATCATAAAATTGTGCTCCACGAACTAAATATTTTGCCGAAAGCCAAACCAGTCAAGCAACAACAATGACGGTTTCGGCCAGACATAATGAATTCCATCGAAGCTAAAGCCAAACCAGTCGTACAAATTAAATTTCGAGGACAAAATTCTTTAAGGAGTGTAGACTTGTCACCCCCACTTTTTGGATTAGGGGTATTTTCGTCTTTTCGTAATTAATGAGTAAATGATTGCATGATAATCAATTTTATTTAATTTACGCTAACCTTTGACTTCCAACAGATTCACCCCTTAACCTAAACGTGCCAAACCGTTGATTCATGCTTGTGTTCCACTAAAATTTAGTCCCTTACACTTCTATTTAATTGTAGAACACATTTTTGCAATAATTAAACATTAGATACAAGTTTGTGCAATTTTCTAATTATCGGCACTTTTGTGCAAAAGTGCACTAAGGTGTCCGTCCCTTGGAGACGATACGCAAATAAACCCATTGTTCCCTTTCATGAATATATTTTTCCCTAACTTTCATAAATACGAACTTAACATCAACCCCTTGAAACCATGGCAACCAGACCCTTAAACCGATGCATCGTGACCATTCATTTTAATTTATTCGAATCCTAACCATTGAGGTATCCATGAGAAGACTTTTTCCAAGGAATTGACCAAGTCAACCCTTTCTAGGTCAAACCAAAGTCCCCTTGTATATAAACTCTTTATTCCTTCACTTTTCGTTTTCCTATTCATAACTCAAGCACAGCCGACCCTTTCCCCCTTTACATTACTATTCATCTTTTCCTTTCCTTCTTCCCATCCGCCTCATCCCGACCACGTTCGCCTGCACCGCTGTTGACGTCGGAACCCTGCCGCTCGACGACAACCGTCTGAAGTTGAAGAACCGGCTGCACCTAAGGCCGCCTCGTCCCCGCTGTATCTGAGCCGCCTAGACCCGCTGCGTCCACCTGCACGTCGACGGAGCTGCCGAGACCCGTTGCGTCCACCTGCACGTCGACGGAGCCGCCATGACCCGCTGCGTTCGCCTGAAGTCGAAGACCCGCTCGACGACCCACTGTTGTCGACGCCGAGCATCCCCGTTGTAGTCGGCCCGAGCACGCTGCAGTCGACCCCGCGCCGGACTGGACACCTCACGTCGAGTCCTGACTGTGCACTGTCACCGTGCACGACCGATCGGCTATGCCTCGTCGCCTCTACCCTGTCC
Organism: Iris macrosiphon; assembly: GCA_036927795.1. Lineage (NCBI taxonomy): Eukaryota > Viridiplantae > Streptophyta > Magnoliopsida > Asparagales > Iridaceae > Iris > Iris macrosiphon. The sequence goes on from JAYESA010000019.1 coordinate 56,756,777, forward strand.
ACGCGCGCAGGTTCGACATAAACCTATACTCGAATGCGTACACATCCGTATATCATGCGTTAGTATGTGTAGGTATCGGTATATACAGGTATATACATATTTGCACACGTACAGGCAGGTAGATATTATGCTCAACTAAGACATGTATACGAGCACATAAATGTGTATTACAGATATCCCTAGCATAAATATATGTTATTATGCACGCACAGGGTATAAGCTTTTGTTAGTATATCTATATAAAATATATATACATTGTAATGGTAACTAATGAATACTTATGTATATACATACGAACCGTATAATTCTCAATCAGCATAATACATACGAATATAGATATATATTTGTGCATTGTATGAATTGAGTTAAGTATGAACATATGAATATCTATTAAATGTGTAATTAATTAGTACTATGAGATACGTTAGCCATAGTATGTACTATGCAATATGCACCGGGTGTCTTAAATGTGACCACGGATACCCCGTAGGCACATCGACCTGTGACCCCCTAGCCTAGCCTGTTGAGATCATTATGTTGATTGTGTGCTAGAGTAATGCTGATGTAGTATTGTATTATATGATATGTCTATAGGATTGTAGGATCACTCAGACGATACCTTGGAACCCGGACAGTGATATTGCCAGCTAAGGACCACAGGCGAGTACATTCTCTGACAATTTCTATTATGTTGATTATCTCTATAATTCTTGTTGTATAGCGTACATGACTCTGACACTGTTCTTTACACGAGTTGGCATCATTGAGACCTGTCACGAGGAGTCGTGATGGGAATCCATCGTGCTAGCAGGGGAAACGGGGAAGTATTAGTAGTTTATGTGATCATACCCAACTTTACATGCAATATTAGCTCACCCACATTTCACGTCGGTGCAGCTTTACCCTTACATGCCTCATCGTTGTTACATCTGGTTAGCCTGACCTGTTGGGGATGATCGCTAATCCATGTAATGAGTCATATAGTCCCAAGTCGATCACATGATATACTGATGTTTCACACACTTAGATAGATGATTTCTTGACATGTATCTTGATAGATTGATCTTGTATTTCCATATGTTCTAGTTGTTGTTCTTATACACACTTACATACCAGTTCTTTGTACTTGCGTACACTCGTAGTTCTATTCCTTGTCAGATGCATATTGATGATGATGTTCCAGTATTTCTTATTGCCAGTATTTCATTCTGTCTTGTATTTCTTTACACTGTATTATAGTTTTTGTCAATATATGTGGAACTGCTGTTAGAGGTGTATTTTCGTTCCAATCCTGACTGGATATTTTTTCCAGAGAATCTTGAGGATTTCTGTACTACGCACTACGGACCAGGTATAGATGCAGACTATGTACCAGAGATCCTAGAGGAGACTATGCTTCTAGATGAGACATTGCCTACAGCTATCTAGATAGTATTTATTTATGTTTGAGACTTATGGAGGTTATTTCAGTTTATGTTTAGACTTATGTTAAGTTTAATTGGAGACTTGTGTTAGACAGCTAGACTGTGAGTTATCTTTATGTTTGAGACATGGTGTTCAACTATGTCATTTCCTTTTATCTTTTATCGTGTCTTATAGTTGTTGTGATTGAGTTACCTTGTGAGATTATTGTGAGATGTATATTGACCTCTTTATGGAGATGGATATCATTGACATGTGTTTAGCTATATAGAGTTACTGTGACCTAGACAGCGTTCTATCGCCGATGCTGCGGCGTAGGCTGGACGTACCCACGCTCTCGTGCCCCTATACCGGGTGCGGGTCATGACACGTTTTTAGTGGTGGCCCATGCAGGTCTAGTTTCGCAAGTTATGTGATATCGTGGTAGTGCGACAACTTAGTTGTACTGCTGCGAGCCTGTGCTAGGATATAGGAAATAGGATCTAGGATGAGAATATGCTCAAGCACACTTGGAAATTCTGAACTTCATATTGCTACTATAATGGATTGCTTCCTTTAGCAATTTAGTGTCCTTCCTTGATAATATCATATCTATCACCTTAATTGATTCTTTGATCTATATTCAGGATGTCGTCGAATACTAGATCCAAGAGAATGGGAGCAGCCAATTCAGAGAGGACTGTCACCTCTCAACCTGACGAACAGATACCTGGAGATCCTCCTACATCTCCTGTTCGTGTGGGAGTGTCTGCAACTAACAAGATTCCTCCTCCACCTATACAGAGGATTGTCCCAACTATGACAGACAACCTTCCACCACCACCGACACCGATTTTTGGAGGAGTGCCCGCTGACGGGGCACAAATGTTCGCACTGATGCAGGGCATGCTAGAGGCCCGGAGAGTAACAGCAGAGGCTCAGCGTGTTCAAGCTGAGGCTCAGAGAATGCAACAGAAGCACACCAGGCGCAGACCGAACTGATGAGAGAGAGCATGGAGAATGCTCATCAGGTGACTCTCCAGGCTGTGGAGAGAGTAGCACGACAACCGCAACATCAAGGTCAACAACAATAGAGGCCCGGTACCATAGTGGACTTTAAGAGGATGATGCCTTGAGAGTTCAAAGGCACAGAAGGAATACTATATGCTGACGAATGGTTAGAAGACATAGAGAGGAATCTGCGCTTATCACAGATTCCAGAGATTCTTCAGATAGAGGCCGCTGGCAGCCAGATGTTTGATATCGCACTGACGTGGTATCGTACAGAGCCGAGACTCACCGCTGAAGGACTTACTTGGGAGGACTTTAAGGAACTCTTCAAAGAGAAATTCTTTCCTGACGTAGCCTTGGGAGCATTAGAAAGTCAGTTCCATGACTTAGTCCAAGGAGGTATGTCAGTCGACGAATATGCTGCAGAGTTTTGTCGATTGAGTCGATTTGCACCATTAATGGTTCGAGACCCAGGAGACAGAGCACGGAAATTCAGGAAGGGATTAAATAGGGAGATCAAGTCTCGTACTTCAGGACGACGTACTACTATATTTAAGAGTATTCTGATGGATGCCCAGATTGCCGAAGACGACTTGGACCTCCGGCCCAAGAGAGGACGCGATACATCCGGAGCAACAGAAGGTAACACAGGACCAGCCAAGAGCCCACACTTTCAACAACAACATAGGCCACACCAGCAACAACACCAGCAGCAACACCAGCAGCAACACCAGCAACAGGCACCAGTTCGAGGACATGCTCAACAACAGCAACAACAAAGACATAATCAACTCGTTGCCCCATGTTCGTATTGCGGAAAGATGGGACATACAAGAGACATCTGCAGGAAAAGATTTGGGCACTTGCTTATCGTTTGGATCCGCAGCACATCAGCTGAGGGACTGCCCAACTATTCAGACTCGCCAAGGAGGAGGAGCAGCACAGAGAGGACCAGTCAGAGCACCTATTGTACCAGGAGGCCAACAGAGAGGACCTCCACTTCCATCGCAGCAGGAGAGGTTTGCTCAGCAGCAGCAGCAACAGAGAGGAGCACCACAAGGACGAGCTTACGCCATGACCACCGAGGAGGCCGAGCCAGCTGGAGACGTGATTTCAGGTTCAGTTTTACTTGATTCTATTCCAACACTTGTATTATTTGATTCTGGCGCTTCCCATAGTTTCGTATCTGTATCCTATGCCGTTAAACATCATTTAGAAACGAAACCATTAGATAGGACTTGCAAGATCACGACAGGAGGAGGCATTATCCTAGTCCGTTTGTTGCAAGGACCGGAGAGTGTCATTGGGAGGCCGAGAGTTGAGCGTGAGTTTACTCGTCATGCCACTTCCGGAATACGATATTGTACTCGGAATGGACTGGTTAAGTAAACAAATGCTTCTATAGATTGTCACGGAGGTAGAGTAGTATTTCGACCACCAGGAGAGCCAGAGTTTGAGATTGCCAGAGGAGCAAATGAGCGGAACAGAGGCACTTTTTGTGGAGCCAGGGTGGAAGAAGAAGAAATACCGCATCCACTTATAGCGGAGTTCCTGAATGTATTTCCAGAGGAGTTGCCAGGTTTGCCACCAGACAGAGATGTTGAGTTCTCTATAGACTTGATACCAAGAGCAGAGCCTATTTCACAACATGTGTATAGAGTTAACAACAACGAGTTGGTAGAACTAAAGAAACAAGTTGAGGAGCTGCAAGACAAAGGTGTTATTAGATCCAGTTCATCGCCATGGGGAGCACCGATATTATTTGTACCAAAGAAGGATGGCACGGTACGTATGTGTATCGATTATAGAGCTTTGAATAACCTCACTATCAAAAACAAATACCCGCTGCCGAGGATAGATGATCTTTTCGACCAATTGAGCGGAGCGAAGGTGTTTTCAAAAATAGACTTGAGGTCAGGCTATCACCAGGTGAAAGTGAAGAAAAAAGACATACCGAAGACCGCCTTTCGAACCAGATATGGCCAGTTTGAATTTACAGTAATGCCGTTCGGTTTAACCAATGCACCAGCAGTATTTATGAACTTGATGAACAAGGTGTTCCACCAGTACCTTGACAAGTTCGTAGTAGTGTTTATTGACGACATTCTAGTATATTCAAAAACCCCCGAAGAACATGAAGAGCACTTGAGAATAGTCTTAGAAACTCTCAGGAGAGAAAAATTATACGGGGAGCTTTCAAAGTGTGAGTTCTTTCTTGAAAAGGTTGAATTTCTTGGACATATGGTAACGGGTGACAGAATTTCAGTTAACCCAAAGAAGATAGAGGCAGTGAAGTCATGGGCTACCCCCGGTATGGTAGCTGAAATCAGAAGCTTTCTCGGACTAGCAGGATACTACAGAAGATTTGTACAAGACTTCTCCAAGATTGCAGAGCCAATGACTAGGCTGACCAAGAAGGATGTAGAATTTGTCTGGACAGAAGAATGCCAAGCCGCATTCGATGAGTTGAAGAGGATATTGACGACAACACCACTTTTGACATTGCCCTCAGGGACAGGTGGATTCACTATCTACAGTGATGCTTCAGGAAAATGGTTGGGATGCGTTCTTCAACAACACGGGAAAGTAATTGCCTATGCTTCAAGACAATTATGCCATCATGAAAAGAACTACCCCACTCACGATCTGGAGTTAGCGGCAGTTATCTTTGCCCTAAATCTGTGGAAGCACTATCTGTACGGAGAGCGTGTGGAAATCTTCACAGACCACAAGCGCTTAAAGTACGTGTTTACACAGAAGAAGCTGAATATGAGACAGAGAAGGTGGTTAGAATTGATGAAAGACTTTGATATCTCATTACAGTATCATCCAGGGAAAGCCAACGTAGTCGCGGATGCCTTGAGCAGGTACCCAATGGCTATGCGCTTGACTTCGGATAGACACTTATTAGCTGATCTTGAGAGCTTGGAAATTGAGGTATTAGTTCCAGGAGCGGAGATTCAGATGTGGGGACTGCAGATTCAATCAGAGCTGATAGACAGAATTAGAGCTGCACAGTATGATGATGAGACTCTAAGGAATATTAGGGCACAAGTTCAGGCAGGATTGATAGACGATTTTACTATTGTGGATGATGGATCCTTACGACATGGCACGAGGATGTGTGTGCCAAGTGGAGAGCTGCGCGAAGAAGTTTTACAGGAGGCACACCGCTCTCAGTACTCGATGCATCCCGGAGCCAACAAGATGTATCGAGATTTGAGGAGGCATGTATGGTGGTATGGTATGAAGCGCGAAGTAGCGCGCTTCGTATCCCGATGTTTATTGTGCCAACAGGTGAAAGCAGATCGACAGAGGCCAGGGGGATTGCTTCAAACTCTACCCATTCCAGAATGGAAGTGGGAGCACGTGACTATGGACTTCGTTTCGGGACTTCCTCGTTCTCCAGGAGGAAAAGACGCAATTTGGATCATCATGGATAGGTTGACCAAATCAGCCCACTTCTTACCTTTTAAAGTGGGTACTTCGACGGAGAAACTAGCAGAGATGTACGTACAGCAGATTGTCAGATTACATGGAGTTCCTGTAAGTATTGTCTCAGATCGGGATAGTCGTTTTACTTCCCATTTTTGGAGGAGCCTACAGTCTAGCTTGGGCACTCAGCTCAAGTTCAGTACCGCATATCACCCTCAGACAGACGGGCAGTCTGAAAGAACTATTCAGACTCTTGAAGATATGCTACGCACTTGCGTATTAGATCTCGGAGGTTCTTGGGAGGATCATCTACACTTGGTAGAGTTTGCTTACAATAATAGCTACCAGGCCAGCATTGAGATGTCACCATTCGAGGCTTTATATGGACGGAAGTGTCGTACCCCTTTATCTTGGGATGATGTTGGAGAAAGAGCCTTGTTAGGACCAGAAATGGTCGTGGATGCAGCAGAAAAGGTGAAATTTATCAGAGACAGACTGCGAGTGGCGCAGGATAGACAGCGGCATTGGGCAGATAGTCACCGTAGACCCCTAGAGTTTCAGGTATTATTTTCAATTGTTTTGTTTGGTTTGTGATTGCTTTGTTTAGGTTGCACATTAAGATCGTTGTTCTAGGTTGGCGATTTGGTGTTCCTACGAATTTCTCCGACGCGGGGCACGATTCGTTTCGACAGAGGAGGAAAGCTTAGTCCACGATACATCGGGCCCTTCAGTGTTCTTGCAAGGGTCGGTGCAGTAGCCTATAGACTAGACTTGCCGCCTGCTCTAGATGGAGTACATAACGTGTTCCACGTGTCGCAGCTGAGACGGTATGTGGCAGATCCTAGTCACGTATTAGATCATTCGGAGATCGAAGTTGGACCGACACTCAGCTATCCTGAACAACCGGTGGAGATCTTGGATCGTAGAGAGAAGATATTGCGGAACCAGACTATTCCCTTGGTTCGTGTTGCATGGAGAAATCACTCTCCAGGAGAATCAACTTGGGAGAGAGAGGATGAAATCCGCGAGCGGTATCCATATCTCTTCGAGACTTGAGGTATAATTCATTAATTGATTGCTTGTTCTTGTGTTAGTCATTTTAAATTTCGAGAACAAAATTCTTTAAGGAGGGTAGACTTGTCACCCCCACTTTTTGGATTAGGGATATTTTCGTCTTTTCGTAATTAATGAGTAAATGATTGCATGATAATCGATTTTATTTAATTTACGCTAACCTTTGACTTCCAACAGATTCACCCCTTAACCTAAACGTGCCAGACCGTTGATTCATGCTTGTGTTCCACTAAAATTCAGTCCCTTGCACTTCTATTTAATTGTAGAACACATTTTTTCAATAATTAAACATTAGATACAAGTTTGTGCAATTTTCTAATTATCGGCACTTTTGTGCAAAAGTGCACAAAGGTGTCCGTCCCTTGGAGACGATACGCAAATAAACCCATTGTTCCCTTTCATGAATATATTTTTCCCTAACTTTCATAAATGCGAACTTAACATCAACCCCTTGAAACCATGGCAACCAGACCCTTAAACCGATGCATCGTGACCATTCATTTAATTTATTCGAATCATAACCATTGAGGTATCCATGAGAAGACTTTTTCCAAGGAATTGACCAAGTCAACCCTTTCTAGGTCAAACCAAAGTCCCCTTGTATATAAACTCTTTATTCCTTCACTTTTCGTTTTCCTATTCATAACTCAAGCACAGCCGACCCTTTCCCCCTTTACATTACTATTCATCTTTTCCTTTCCTTCTTCCCATCCGCCTCATCCCGACCACGTTCGCCTGCACCGCTGTTGACGTCGGAACCCTGCCGCTCGACGACAACCGTCTGAAGTTGAAGAACCGGCTGCACCTAAGGCCGCCTTGTCCCCGCTGTATCTGAGCCGCCGAGACCCGCTGCGTCCACATGCACGTCGACGGAGCCGCCGAGACCCGCTGCATCCACCTACACGTCGACGGAGCCGCCAAGACCCGCTGAGTTCGCCTGAAGTCGAAGACCCGCTGCTGTCGACGCCGAGCATCCCCGTTGTAGTCAGCCCGAGCACGCTACAGTCGACCCCGCACCGGACTGGACACCTCACGTCGAGTCCCGACTGTGCACTGTCACCGTGCATGACCGATCGGCTACGCCTCGTCTCCTCTACCCTGTCCACGTGCGCAGGTTCGACATAAACCTATACTCGAATGCGTACACATCCGTATATCATGCGTTAGTATGTATAGGTATCGGTATATACACGTATATACATATTTGCACACGTACAGGCAGGTAGATATTATGCTCAACTAAGACATGTATACGAGCACATAAATGTGTATTACAGATATCCCTAGCATAAATATATGTTATTATGCACGCACAGGGTATAAGCTTTTGTTAGTATATCTATATAAAATATATATACATTGTAATGGTAACTAATGAATACTTATGTATATACATACGAACCGTATAATTCTCAATCAGCATAATACATACGAATATAGATATATATTTGTGCATTGTATGAATTAAGTTAAGTATGAACATATGAATATCTATTAAATGTGTAATTAATTAGTACTATGAGATACGTTAGCCATAGTATGTACTATGCAATATGCACCGGGTGTCTTGAATGTGACCACGGATACCCCGTAGGCACATCGACCTGTGACCCCCTAGCGTAGCCTGTTGAGATCATTATGTTGATTGTGTGCTAGAGTAATGCTGATGTAGTATTGTATTATATGATATGTCTATAGGATTGTGGGATCACTCAGACGATACCTTGGAACCCGGACAGTGGTATTGCCAGCTAAGGACCACAGGCGAGTACATTCTCTGACAGTTTCCATTATGTTGATTATCTCTATAATTCTTGTTGTATAGCGTACATGACTCTGACACTGTTCTTTACACGAGTTGGCATCATTGAGACCTGTCACGAGGAGTCGTGATGGGAATCCATCGTGCTAGCAGGGGAAACGGGGAAGTATTAGTAGTTTATGTGATCATACCCAACTTTACATGCAACATTAGCTCACCCACATTTTACGTCGGTGCAGCCTTACCCTTACATGCCTCATCGCTGTTACATCTGGTTAGCCTGACCTGTTGGGGATGATCACTAATCCATGTAATGAGTCATATAGTCCCAAGCCGATCACATGATATACTGATGTTTCACACACTTAGATAGATAATTTCTTGACATGTATCTTGATAGATTGATCTTGTATTTCCATATATTCTAGTTGTTGTTCTTATACACACTTACATACCAGTTCTTTGTACTTGCATACACTCGTAGTTCTATTCCTTGTCAGATGCATATTGATGATGATGTTCCAGTACTTTGTTCCAGTATTTCTCATTGCCAGTATTTTATTATGTCTTGTATTTCTTTACACTTATTATAGTTTTGTCAATATATGTGGAACTGCTGTTAGAGGTGTATTTTCGTTCTAATCCTGACTGGATATTTTTTCCAGAGAATCTTGAGGATTTCTGTACCACGCACTATGGACCAGGTATAGATGCAGACTACGTACCAGAGATCCTAGAGGAGACTATGCTTCTAGATGAGACATTGCCTACAGCTATCTAGATAGTATTTATTTATGTTTGAGACTTATGGAGGTTATTTCAGTTTATGTTTAGACTTATGTTAAGTTTAATTAGAGACTTGTGTTGGACAGCTAGACTGTGAGTTATCTTTATGTTTGAGACATGGTGTTCAACTATGTTATTTCCTTTTATCTTTTATCGTGCCTTATAGTTGTTGTGATTGAGTTACCTTGTGAGATTATTGTGAGATGTATATTGACCTCTTTATAGAGATGAATATCATTGACAGGTGTTTAGCTATATAAAGTTACTGTAACCTAGACATCGTTCTACCGCCGATGCTGCGGCATAGGCAGGACGTACCCACGCTCTCTTGCCCCTATACCGGGTGTGGGTCGTGACAATTCATATAGACCCTGACAAGACCAAGGCCATCCTGGAAATGGGCCTGCCAAAGAACCTTCGGGAATTCCGCAGCCTTCAAGGGAGGCTGGCATACATTATGAGGTTCATATTAAACATCTCTGGTCTTTGTCAGCTGTTCACCTAGCTCATGAAGAAAGGTGTCTCCTTCGTTTGGGATAAAAAATGCCAACGCGCGTTTGACAACATCAAGGAATAGCAATCAAACCCTCTTGTGCTGGTGGCCCTGGTTATAGAAAAACCCTTCCTTCTTATGTACGCGTGATGAAGCACTCTCTCGGTGCCCTGGTAGCCCAGAATAGTGATGTAGGATACGAGCAGGCCATATACTACCTTAGAATGATGATGGTCGGTGTGAAGCATAGGTACACCGCCATTAAGAAGGAATGTCTTGCTCTAGTATTCGCTATTCAAAAAACTCGACATTACGTAGCTGGACAGACCATTCATGTAATCTAGTGAGTCAACCCCCTCAGGGTCCTCATGACTAAACCAGGGGCACTCAGTTCCCGCTTGGCTACCTGGACAATACTATTATCTCCTTATGATATGGTGTTCATCCCACAAAAGGCCGTTAAGGGTCAAGCACTGGCCGACTTTCTGGTAGCCCACTCGGAGTCAGAAACCTCAAAGCTCTATGAGGAGACCAAACGAGACAGTGGACTCCAACGTCACTTCACACGAAGCTGTTTGGCAAATGTTCTTCGATGTCGTTTCGAGAGCATAGCCCAAAGGCAACATCATCGCTGGGGTCGGGATATTATTGATCTTCCTATTCAACCTCGTCATCAATCGTGCCTACTCTCTCATGGAGCTATGCTCCAACAATATGGCAGAGTACAACGCCTTAATCATCGGGCTCCAACTTGCTAAACAAGTTAGAGTAGAATACCTGGAGGCTTACAGTAATTCTCAGCTAATAGTTAAACAGGTCCGGGGCGAGTATGAAGTTCAAAACGAAGACTTGATCCTCCACCACCAAGTTGCGCATAACATTATCACAACTTTCAAGATGTTCTTTATAGAGCACGTCCCTCGGTTGCAAAACATTGAGGCAGACGCCTTAGCCGAACTCACTACTTCCTGGGCGGTACCAAACAATACTCATCAGCTTATCAACGTGATCGACCAAGAGCTGGTCTGTCCCAAGAGCAACCAATGCTTATGCCTCATCTAGGCAGCGTTGGTCGACACCAATACTCAAGATTGGAGGCTTCCATTCATTGACTATGCAGTCTATGGAATTCTCTCCAAGAACCCGAAGGAGGCCACTTCAATCAGGAGACTCTCCCTCCGTTTCTATTATGACACGAAGACCAAAATATTGTATCGTCGGTCCTATGACGGCCTTTTTCTACATTGTTTGTTGAACGCGGAGGCAAAATAAGCCCTCCGTGAAGCTCACGACGGCATATACGGGGTGCATCAACCCGGTCCGAAGATACAAGACCGTCTTCAGAGAATGGGCTGCTACTGGCCTACGATGGTATTGGATGCTACTGATTACGCGTGGAAATTCCAGATCCACGCAGACTTCATCTACCAACCCTCGGAGTTCCTACACCCGACTGTTGCGTCATGGATATTCGAAGCCTGGGATATGGATATCATTGGGTCGATTAGTCTACCTTCATCCAAGGTACATTGGTTCATCCTCACCATTACCGACTACTTCTCCAAGTGGGCAGAAGCCGTACCACTCGCAGAAGTCAAGACATCCAACGTGATCAGCTTCATCAAGCATCACGTCATATACTGCTTTATTTTGACATGAAGGATTATCCATGATAATGGTCCACAGTTTGCAAACCATGCATTCTACCAATTCCGTGATAAAAACCGGATTCAGAATGTACCGTCGACCGCCTACCATCCAGCAGCGAATGGTCTGGCAGAAGTCTTCAACAAGACCATCATAAAATTTCTTAAAAATTTTGTATCTTCCAATAAACGTGACTGGAACGAGAAGCTAGGTGAATTTCTTCGGGCCTACTGTACAACGGTCTGGACAACTACTAGCAATACGCCTTTCTCTTTGGTGTATGGAAGCAAAGCGGTCCACCCGCTCGAAATCTAAATCCCTTCACTCCGAATGGCTTTCTCTAACCAATTAGTCGTCAATGACAACCACCGCCGACGACTAAAAGAGTTAGAAGCACTCGACGAGAAACGTCTCTTAGCTCAACAACGCATTGAGCTATACCAAGCACGTCTCTCTGGAACCTTCAACAAACGGGTGAAGAAGATGACCTACCAAGTGGGTGATCTCGTCCTGACCGTAAGGAGGCTGATGGTTATGACCCACAAGACGGTCGACAAATTCTAGCCTAAATGGAAGGGCTTATTCGCCGTAGAATCGGTATTCTCCAACAGCGCCTACCGGCTCACGAAATCCAATGGCAACTTGCTCATGATGCCTATCAACGGCAAGTTCCTAAAAACGTATTATGTCTAAACTTGACTTGTACTCCCCTCATCACCGGCGGGGCAACCCAGGTATACATCTCTACACTCTTGGTTCTTCATCCCTAGTAAGTGCCTATGTGCAACCCTTTTTCTTTCTTTAGAAATTCTTGTAAAAGATATCGTCGGTATCCATGAGTCCTAGATACGCAATGAATGATGGATCTCAAAGTATCCACAACGGAGCAGTCCTCAAGTCCACTCACACACTCCCGCAGTGACCACTCAAAAACCAATCCCGTGAGACGCTAGACATGTTCATATTATCTCTCCCCAGTGGAGCAATCCTCAGGTCTATCTCCATGTTCTGGTAGACCACACTCACCAAATCACTCTTCAGCGAGTTTCTCGGACATCGGTTCACGTCCATGTTACCTCAGAACTATCGTCCTAATATTTTTTCCCAGCTAAGTTTGCCATGTCCATAGTACCTCTGAGCAAACTTTTCGGGTCTTGGCTATCTATCATCACGTCCATATTGCCTCTAATATCGGTTGTCATTCCCACTTATCACCCGTACTCACAAAGGTACACCAGCGATGTTAAGTCCACAAAAACTGTCATGTCCATATTACCTCTGGCAGGGCCTGTTCCAAATCTATTACTTGCACAAATGTGCACAAAAAGTAATGGGTCCACAAAATATATCACGTCCATATTATCTCTGATAGGGTTTGTCTTCAAACTTATTACTTGTACCCTAAGTGCGCAAAAAGTAATAAGTCCACCAAAGATCCCCCAGCGGGATATCCTTAAAAAGCTACGGTATTATACTACGTTCATATTTTCTCTAGTACGATACCTAAAGCTAACATAAATAAATTGCAAAAGAGATAGGATAAATTTTATTCTTCCTCTGCAAGGAGGGATTAAAATAAAAACTACATTTTGGGGGAGTATCAAGATCCCAAGCCCGAAGGAAAAATGAAGACACAAAAAGCAAAAGAGAACGACTGGTACTATGACTCGGAGCATAACTCTGCTATCCACTCATGGAGTCGAGCAATATGGCCATCCAGGCGCCTCCGAGCCCGGAGCTCAACTTCTTGGGCTACAACCTCCGGATCCTCATAGCAAGCATATGACTCGTGTCTATTCTCTAGCTGTTGCACCAGAACCTCAACCCCAGCCGTATTCTGCGCTATGTGTCTCGCCTCAGTGCGGATGGCCTCCTCTTCCTGCTGGGCCTCCCACATCCTATTCCCCAAAGTATCGAGCTCGATCTGGAGCAATCTAATTCGCTCAGTCAGGTCCTTTTGCCAGGAAAGGCACTCCCCTCTGAGATCGCCCAGCCTGTCACGTCTTTCCCGCAAGATTCGGAGATCGTGGTGCAAACACTCCATTGATGAAGCAAAAAAGGCCTTCTCTGTCTCCACCTTCTTTGAGAACTTGTTATATTCATGGGAAATCAGCATTCCCAAGTCCGCCTAGTGATACTACAGCATCTCTGTGAGGCATTTCTCTACCTCCTCCAGTTTGTGGCCCAGTAAGTTGGCCATCTTCTCAAAACCAGGGATATCCCTCAGAGAGTGGACCTGGCCAACGGCAAAGTGCGTTGCCCAGGCAAACAATTTGTTGCTCTCCAACACGCCCTCGATCCCTTGCTTCAAAAATATGTGAAAGCTCCAAATCGAGAGCTTGACATTTTTGTCGATCTCTTCCAATGTAGCCATAGTCAAAGGCAGTGGGATTAAAGAAGAGGCCACATGCACAACAGGAGGCATAACGATGCTTGGAAACCTCGAAGGCGAAGCAGCAGTAAGGGAAAAACCAGCAGTCATATCGGCGATCCAATCTTTCATGGACGCACGAAGTTCTCGATACCCGACAGCTAAACCGTGGACGCTAGATGAGTACCATACCAAGGACAGGAGTAATAGGCCGTCTCGACGCATCGTCTCCCACTGGTGTACTATCCCTGGACCGAGTTACGACAGCTCCATAAAATGACCCAGCAGTCTCAAAGATCTCATCGCGGCGGCTTACCACCCTGCCATCCAAAGAGGCTTCAGCCGCAGAACCCCCAGCGGCAACTGTTGGAAAATCAGCTACCACAACAGAAGGGCCTGCAACGACAGAAACCTCCTCCGGCATAGCCTCAGTGGGGGGCACGATGGGATGTTCCTCGCCCCCAGAAAAGTAAAGAAGAGACTCAGACCGTACCCTAACGAGCTCACTACTATCTTATTCCGTGACCCCTTCCTCCGCGGTCACATCCACGACCTTCAAGGGAGAGGTAGGGTCTACAAAACTAGAATAACCAATAATTAACTTCGCCGGGAGAATGTGAAGCTGAAGCCAGAAGATTTCTTCTAGAAAAAGGTTGCGAAGTAACATATCCGGAGAAGGCAATGGGACCTAATGCTCGTCCAGTACGGTCTAAACTTCCTCCGGATCATTCAATTCCTCCACCGAGATAGGGGAGGTGGTCGGATCCACCAGTGACTCCCCTGGGTCATAACCATCCGAGCACTCAGGAACAGACTCCGCAGCCTCAGACCCCAGAAAAGCAATTTCTTTATCCTGCTGTGCATAGGAAATCTCGGCGACCGTAGACTGTTGAGGTCGATCCCTCTCCTCCTGTGTCTGCAAATTTTCAAACAGACTAGAAAAAATATGCTTATAGATAGGACCGAGAAGAATTAAATTAAGAGGTTGTACGAATATCGCCTTAGTGTCCAGAACAAGCTTCGGGTCAGATGCCACAAGATCCAGGGGTCCTACCTCTTACTTTTTTTTTCTGTTCCTTCTTCCTCAGCCCCATCCGGTACAGGGTCTTTGACGGCAACATTCTTCCTATAGCGCGGCCTCGCGGCCACTGATGGTTCCTGCCTTCTCTTCTGGGACGGAGGGCTCTATAGCGGGGAGGTCCTGTGCTTCATTGGAGAGCTTACTAGAGACGAAGGGTCATAGGAAGTATCCTCTTTCCCCGTCTTCGAGTCAGAGTCGATAAGCACAACCTTCCCCATGTTTCTTCCCCAATCTTTCTTAGACTCCTTGCATCGGGGCATCAGCTTCGTACCCGCGATTAATCTAGTATCCCAGTCAAATCCAGGTGGAGGCGCAGTCATGACAACATGAAAAAGATCCACTACATGCAGGATGTGCACAGGGACTTTAGCATCAGGCAAGGTAAACCAGACATGAGTATCGATGGGAGAAAAATAGTCCTAGGCTCGGGCTCCATCAAGAATACTACCTTCAAAGCTAAGACATGGACTTGGGTTGCTCAACATGAGCTGGCTATATCCAAACTAGCGATCAAACCTACTCGGCAGGTATGGTTCCAAAAAGATGAGGTTCTGGTTCTGATACACCAGATGGAAAGGCCGTATAGATATTAGCCAACAGAGGAGCTTCGGGGACAGAACCTGACGGTCCACACCACCATCACACTGAACCCTATTCACTTCACCCTCTGTAAACTTTGGGACCAAGATAAAAATGGAATAATATGCTACACGAGCAAGTGTATGCCGACAGGCGGGAACCTCAATATGAACCCAGGATATCCCACTATACTGGCGAATAAAAGCGTCAGCCTTTGTCGTCATCCCCGCCACTCCAGGATGCATCAGAGACGGGTAGTCAATTAACCATCAACCCAGTAGATAATGGTGAGGCATCTCTACCCCGTTGAAATCCCCAAGGCCGCCATGAGCCATCACTTTGCTCGTAAAAGTACGGAGCCCGCGATAGATGTTGCAGACCATCGCTGGGAGTAAAGCTAGCTGATGGCCGAAAGCTAACTTCACAGCAGGGAGTATGAGATTGCGGCTAACCCTCTCGATCGACGCAGAGCCCCTGGGGTCTACACAAGTTCGCAGCCATACCATCAAGAATCCAGCCAGCACAGCCTTATTAGACAACGGCTGGGTATCTTGATAAAAGTAGTTGAAGGTGGCACCAGAGCTACCAAACCCCTCACTGGATGCGATCGTTCTTAGTACCGTGCACTAGGTCATCGATACTACTCGAAGTGTGAAGGCTCCGGACAAGGACACAACCCGAAGCGTCAATATTGAAGAGGTAATGGATCTAGGCATTGGTGTGGGGTAACATCCCCTCAGTAATTCTGTCCTTCTTCTTCGAAAGCTGCTGGCAAGTACTATTATGCCACAACAACTCCCGGTACTACAATAAACCCCATATGTTGTTTCTCCAACCCCTTAAATTCTTCATTGTCAGGTGTGTACTCCTCGTACGACTTATTACCCCAGGGCAACCGCGAAACATTGGACATCTCGTGGAGAGCAAGTCTCATCTCCCCACCAGGAGTAAAGAAGGTCCCGGGAGACAGTTGTACATCTCGGCCAAAGCCACGAACAACTTCGGATTCTTCTCCAAACCGTAACAAGAACCCCTTAGGACGTAATAAGGTTGGCCACCTTCAGGGGCTGCTCGAACTTCTCCAACACCCACAGGGTCAAATTTACCCAAGAAGACGAATGGTGCACCCAGTTGAGCAAGCAAAATTTTCCCTTGGGATAGAACCCCATATCAGCGAGCTGGTTCAGAAAAGTGTCAGCTCCATAAATTTGAACATTCAGCCCCATCTTATTCGTGAAAGTGCCATGCTCTAACCCGTGATGGGAATAAGAAAAATATTCCTTAGACGCCGCTTCCCTCTTTAGTTTTGAGTTAAATAAATGTGGCTGACTTCAGCTCCCTTTTTGGTCTGGAGTTAGGGTGCCCAACATCTTCCTTGAGAAAGATACCATGTTGAAGGCCGACAAAGGCAAGTGGCACTCCCTCGTAGGTATATGTATCTGCATCCCGCCAGAGAAAAAGGTCCAGTTCTCCCTCTTCTTCACTACCTTAGCATCAGAAATGGTGAGGTCATCCTCAAACAGGAAGATGGGCATTAAATGGGAAATGCACTTCGAACCCTCAATCATCCCAGAGTTCGGCTGGCTAAGCAGATAGAATAAAGATTGGTCCATGATCAACTTTATTCTCTCCTCAGATTGACCCTTCTTTATCTGGGCTTGGACATTCGCCACTATGTGGTCAAACCTTACGTCCAGTGCGGCCTGAGCATAACACACAAGGACATCCCCTGATGGAGTCACAGGTAAAGTCACAACAAAACCAGAAACAAAAATATGGTCAGAACCCTCGGGGTGACATGCACACTAGAAGTAAACTCGAAAGCACAAAAGGATGCATAGGGTATATGCATGTCATGCCCCGATCTCCCGCAGGCTAATCGGCCATCCCCGCTAGGCAAGAATCACTGTGCCAGCGCTCTCGCAGGACGATCACTTGATCCATCTGGGCGTGATGCTGCACGAGCGTGAGCTACGTCGGTGCAAAGTCGTGGTTCGACTGGCGGTAAGAGGTCTAAGCCACAGAGTCGCACAAATTATCCGAGTGCAACAGAATATTATAAACACATAGGGGATTGGTAACAAGTTCACTGAGTTGAAAATAGCGGAAGCATTGAATAATACAAGTATAAAAGTAAAGAAAACTATTTATTTATATTGAACAAGTGTTACATGCAGCGTATAGCTGATATTACAAGTCGGTCAAGCCTCTCACTCTGAAATAGTAAAAGCGTGCCAAGTGGCTACATTTATGGAATGATATTTATGCGATGTTCCAACATTATGTTATATATATGTGCTTCAATTCTGGACGTAACACTCCAAGGCTTCAGAGTGAACTCTACGCCTTAGCACGCACGAAGGAGGCATCTGCACCGAACGAGGTTCTCCCGTACCCTGCAAGCAATCCGGTGGGTTATCAGTACATGAATGCACTGGTGGAGAGGCTACTCGCCCGCTCGACAAATCCAAACACGTTCAATAGGTTTCGTGCACCAACTATTATGTTATCGTTCTAGTTGCCTTAGGATCAGTTCATGGCATATATGAATAGCCTAACTCGTATGGCAGTGTACCGTGCGATATAAGATAAAACACGGCAAGACTTACCAACTTACCATTTATCCTTCCCTGTCCAAGGCAAACTAAGTTAATTCAAGCACGAGCATGTATAAACATTCAAGAGCAATAGCATATGCAAACACTGTGTTGTGAGCGAGATTACGCTTCGGGTGCACGAGTTACACGAAATATCAGGTGTGTTGCATAAGATGTTGAAGTGTTCAATTGATGTACAGGTATCTTATATCCACGATCGTTCAGGCATTTCCGATATTCTTGACCCGATGCAATGACTCGCACGCGGATAGCTGCTAAGCGAGGATGGTCTTATCTATATGAACAAGAAGTCGCTGGCATAGCCATCTGTGATGGGTCATTGGTGAGAATGGAATACAAAGAAAAGGACAAAAGGTGATACAAACCAACTCGCCAAGTACAAGAGAGACCCCACAATTATTTCTATTCCGGATCGGTTCGGGCCCCGGTGCCCCGGAGACCGTCCGTGGAACAGGATTCGAAGATCCCCCTCGTTTCTGAGTTGTTTGCGACATGAAAGTCTCTAAGGTTATCCAAATTCACATCTTTACAAGACAATCCATAACATGAGTACAAGAGGTGCTTGAATCTTGATTCTTGCTCTGAACGAGTATTGCTCCACGAGCTGTGATACTTGATTTACTTGACATGATTCTCGTTCAGATGTAAACTTGACATAATTTCCATTCAGTGATTCAATTTGCCTTGATGTGTGCCCCTGGTTCGGGGATTGCCTTGGTGACCTAACGATCCCGGATACTTGCAGGTTTATAATGCACAGAAGAACTATTTGATAGTCTTCTGGCTTATTAGATGTATGCACGATAGGGGTAGCATTTACTCAATTGTGGCATGAGTTTCGTGTGGCAAACATTGAGTCTAGGCAACATTACAAGTTAACTTATAAGCAGGAAAGAATTGCATTCATAAGGAACTTAAGCATTTACGTTTGCTCGGGTCTGAAGGTAAGCCGAGCAGTAAAACCATAAAAGGGACTTACCGAGCGACATTATCTAGGGTCGTGCAGTGTAGCAAGTGAACAGTGCATAATAGAGCATATGTATATCATTCTACTCGAGGCATAGCAGGGTCTAGTTGCACAAGACAAATGTAGCATGTGAGGGTCTGATTATAAGCAATATTTTATTTCTATGTTCTAACACAAGCAATACAAGTTGAAATTAGTTCCTTAGCTAGGTGCGTTATATTTTTATTAGCATGCAGGGGGTGATTCACCTAGCGACTAGCATGTATCGTTCCATATTTTAAGTGTGCTGGCTAAGCAAAGAAGTTCATCGTAGCCACCAATCTTTGCGATGATTCGTCTCGGTCAAGCGATACTCCGAGCGAGCCTCTGAAAGCCTAAGACGAAACTCATGTAGGGCCAAGTATGGATATTCTCTTGCCTCAAACGAGTATCTTTGCTGAAGCAAAGTGAGTTGGGACGTTGCACTTTTGTCGTTTGAATCGACGGTCCACTTTAGCGGAATGGGTCGTTACAATGCGGCCCAATCACGAACAGGACCTCCATGCGGCCGAGTCAAGACTAGTACATGCGACCGAAATGAGACCCGTGCATAAAATATGCGGCATGGTCATATGGACGAATCCTCATATGTTCTAAATCATGCAGCGGACCGTATGCCAAGTGGCAAGGCATCTGTACCTCTCCCCCGTCAAAACTTACCCTTGAGGGGCACTTGGACGTCCTCGTGGAAATAGGAAGAATCCTCCTGGGCGTCGGGTGTGGAAGCCGGGCGCTTTCCCTTGTCGATCTTCTTTGCTGCAGAAGCAAAGGATGAAGCTTTGGGGGCCATGGCAAAATGAGCATGCGGTCGGCGGCAAGAATACAAGGTTGAAGAAGTAGGAAGAGAAAAGTTCTCTCTCACCAGCGGAGCCCCTATTTATAGAGGATAAAGGTGACCCTTTAGCTCTTGTACCACGCTGGCAGCCCTAATGAAACGACGGCCTCTCGGGCCCTACACCAGGAGATAGCATAGGATCCCAAAGGAGATCCACTAAAAGATCAAGACAAATCTATCAGTTAATGACGAATTGACAGTCAGGAAGTGCTAGCCCATGCGGCCCGACGCCCATACGATCCAACGTCCATGCGACCTTCCAGCCATGCAGCCAAAAGTGCTTCTGCCTCCATGCTTCTTATTAAGTATTTCAAACTTATTAGTTTGAAAACTTTGAAGAGGGTCTTATAGAAGCATAAAAAATATGCATCCATGTGACCCTGCGCCCCAAAATAAAAACTCAGAAGAGATCAGGATGCAGAGTTACCCTGCAGCCCAAACAAAGTGACATCCAAGCGTCCCCAATCAGCCTAAGTAGCTTGGCCACAAAAGGACCTAACGTGGCGTCCTGTCAGCAGGATCGTCTCTGACACAGAATCCTGACAACAAGAGTTTTTTGATTTTCTCAAAAGACTTGAGCACACTAAACGACAAAAGTCTCACGTCAGCACAGAGCATCACCCTCGATGGAGTGCAACACCAAATGGATAGCACAACAAGGGCCCCATGCGTCCCAGACTCCATATGGTCCCATGCGACTCTGGCCTCATGTGTCCCAAACTCCATACGTTCCATACATCTTTGTCCCCATCCGTCCCAGACTCTATGCGGTCCATGCATCTCTGGCCCCATGCATCCCAGACTCCATACGTCCTATGCGTCTCTGGCCCCATGCATCCCAGACTCCATGCGGTCCATGCATCTTTGGCACCATGCGTCCCAGACTACATATATTCCATGCTTTTCTGGCCCATGCACCCCAGACTCCATGCGGTCCATGCATCTCTGGCCCTATGCGTCCCAGACTCCATGCGTGTCACGACCCGCACCAGAAATAAGGGCACAAATGGTGAATAACGCCCAGTCTATGCCACAACATCGATAGTAGAACGCTATCTGAGTCAACAACTATCTATGCATCTGTCATAATATATATAAGGTACATGTCATATCATCTCAACTCTAATCAGATGAACAATATAATGTAAAATAAATGAGAATCAATACTCAATAACAATATCAATCTAGAGGAAGAATGACAAGATATGGATTAAAAAAGAAGAAGTACAAGAGTCAATAAAACACAAGTCCAAAGCCTAAATCTCTACAAAGCTCACAATATAATAAATGTCATAAGTCTACTAGAATTAAATACATCTCATAATGAAAAGTCTAAGTATCTCCAACTGGCGGTACTATCTCAAGAGGCTCTACAGGTGTAGGCTCAACTGCCTCGCCATCCTGCAGCCCGTAATACGTAAGACACCAGTTCTCTAATGAATCATCTAAAAAATATATCCAGTCAGGTAAGCAACCCAATATCAGTTACAATAATTGATAAAAACTATAAAACAATAATAGTAATAAAAATACATGATGGAAGTAACTGAACTAGACAAAATCACAGAAAGAGAATCATGGTAAGCAATGGAAAAAACTGAGAACACTATGATATAGAACATCACTGTAATGAACTGGAAATAAGGAAATAAAAAAATAGCTGGTGCCTTAAAATATTAGCAAAATATGAGATCGACTTGGGCCTAACAAGGGCTATATAAATAAATAGGAGCTAGCGTGACCACACGTCAGTTGCATGATCTGCTAGCTATCATGGGCTACACTATATCACGAGCTATAAGGTATAATCACATATTTACTAATATTTCCCCATCCCTCGGCTAGTACACGGATCCAAATCATGACACGTTATAACACGTATACCACGATACACGGTTTATAATATCATGCACTATGATCACGGTCTATATAATTACGGAGATATCACGTAATCACTAAGTAATTATGAAGCACGATACAGTGATCAATGAGTTATCACGACAATAACATCTCATGATAAGGATCTACATATACCAATCCGGGTCACGCCCCGATCTCGAAGGTCCCGACGATGTCCCCACCGGGCGCGAATCACAGCGTCGTGGCGCTTCCACGGGGCGTATTGTCATTTGCGATCGAGGCATGATGCCGTGCGAGCCTGTGATTGCGCTCGCATAAGGCAATATCGTTAAAGTTGTGACTATCATCGAAAAGATCGAGTATGCAGCAGAGGGACAGTGTTACAAATAATAATCCAACTGAGTATATGGGATAAAGATTAAGGCAAGAGATTCTCTTAATACAATGGAATCGTTCCATACATTCTGTCCCTCTATACAAAAGCAGATCAAAACATCTCGATACGGCTCAAGGCATCGAAACCATATTTATGGGTCCTGGGGATGAGGCACGGCTATCGCTTCCTCGGATGATCCAGCACCTGCGAACAAGCAAACTGCTGGTGGGTCAACACTTTGGAGAAATTACTGGTGAGTATTGTCACGACCCGCACCCGGTTTAGGGGCACGAGTACGTGGGTACGTCCAGCCTACGCCGCAGCATCTGCGGTAGAACGCTGTCAAGGTCTTGATACTATCTAGCCAATCTCACACAAGCATCCAATCTCCATAAGGAGGCACGGATGACACAATAAAATGAACACATACTCAATCACAGGATTACAGCACGATAAGATATCGAACAAAAAATTAAATACAACACAAGTCAAAAGTAATAAACTAACTCAACAACTATCCAAGTCTCATCAACAATGCCGGAGACAAATCCGGTACCAAATAGTCTGATAAGAGAACTAACTAGAAAACTAGAAGAATTAGTGACTTCGGCTAGACCTCCCGGAATCACAACTAACTACCAAGCCCAAGTTGCAGCTACTCACCATATGGTCCATAAAGTGTCGGACAGCGGTCCTCTAAGGCATAGTCTGGAAAAATATTTCCAGTCAGGAAGGAGCAAAGTACAAATCTCAAATAACAGTTCCATTTAATTGATAAGGACTATAAAGCAATAAACATGTGATGCTAGCTACTGAGAAGACAGTGAAATAAATATAATGGCAATTAAAGAGAGACATGCAATATAAAGAGACAGGCAATAGGCAATATGATACAGTCAGTGCATGTATGAAAATGAGAAGGACAAGGAACAGTATCATATACGGGTGATGTAGTATATGATTTAAATAGGGAACTGTAATCTATTCTAAGTGTTTGAAATAGTAGTTTCAAAATATGATCGGCTTGGGAACATGTACGATAGCTATAGGGCCTGGATAATCATGGGTGAAGAGCATGATTAACACTTACATTGTTATACACTACAATAAGAGGTTATGATCACATTTCTTACTAACTACTTCCCCGCCCCCAACTAGTACTGTGGATCCAACCATGACACGTCACGATACACGAGCAAGTCCAATCTATCATGTACGATGTCTAATATACATGTCGTGTACAATGTCAATACGATAATCAATGTAACATCTCATGACTGCAGATCCAAGCTATACTAGTCCGTGTAGCACAGTGTCAAGGATTCAGATGTAACATTTCATGATTATTGAACTTATAGAAATTATCAAGGAATTGGAAATTATCAGAGAGTGTACTTGCCTTGGGTCCTTAGTTGGTGGATACCGGGGTCCTGTTCCAGAGTATCCCCTGGGTGAACCAACAGTCCTAAAAATATATCACAATAACACTTGTATCAGGTGCTACCCTAACACACAGTCTATAAACACTGGCCTCAGGGCCATGCCAGGCAGGGCACTAGTCAACTAGGGTCATCTAGTAGGATATACATAAATATACATCTCATTAACTAACTATATATATATAATTTCCATCAATTACAACAATAGATATATGTAAAAATATATACGTTAAAATAAATAATACTTGTATATATATATAAACATAATAAATAATACTTGTATGTATATATATATAAACATAGCTCATGGGAGGGAATACAATACGTATTTATATTTGTATACATACTAAAAAGAATTTAACATAATATATATATATATATCTAAAATATATGCCAATATAAATTATACTTGCTATAGTTGTATATTTACTAAAATACGTACATATATAATTAACATATGTCAAAATGCGTTCACATACATATATATGTGTATACCATACATTATATATATATATATATATGTATATATATATATATATATATATTTATACCAAAATAGTACGTATACTATTACATTTTATATACCAAAATACGTATATATCATATATGTGCAAAAGTACATTTTTAGAATATACATATATATATATTGTCAACATCATTCTTAAACATACTAATATTAATTCACCAAATTAAATTCATACTATATATTAAGGGTATACAAAAATATATATATATATGTATACATATATACAAATTATATATATATATATACATTGAAATATATTAAGTGTATATAAAACATATATATACATATCCATAATACACACTAAAATACGTATTTATATATATACTAAGTAGATTAATTATATACATATATATAATATACCTACACATACCAATTAAATATATATTGAAAATATGCTAAATATATATATATAATACATGTATACACATATACCAATTATATGTACACTATACATTATATAAATTAATGTACACCATACATTACATTAATTTCATACTATACATACATTATACATATACTATACATTATGTGTTTAAATATTAATTAAATAAACAATATACATATACATATACTAATTTATACTCCTACGTATATATGTATGTATATATACATATATATATATATATATATATATATATATATAGAAGGAAGAGGGAGAGAGGGAGAATTGCTTACTGGGGGTTGGCCGGAGTCTCGCAGGAGGGAGGGCTGGCCGGCGGTGGAAGTAGTGGTGGTGATGATGGTAGTGGTGGTGTTAGATGATGGTGGTGGTGGAAAACACAGCAGGGAGGAGGAAGAGTAGAGGCGGAGGGGGAAGGATCTCGTCGGGATCGACGAGGGTGGTGGTCGGCAATGGAGGTCTCCGGGGAAGCGGCCGTCTGCCGGATGCGGGCAGCGGGGACCGACTGGAACCGGATATTAGTGGTGGTGGGACTGGTGTTAGGAGGAGGAGCAGTCAGAATCGGAGGGGGATTCGGGGGCTTGGCTGATGGGGAAGAGCGGGGCCGGAGGTGCAGCCGGAGGGTGGAGATGGGGGTAGCAGTGGTGCCGGACCGGAGGGCTTCGTCGGAGTGCAGGGGAGAGGGGGTTGGCCGCCGGGCCGTAGGGGATGGCTGACCGGAGGGCTGAGCAGCAGAGGGGAGTCACAGCGGGCCGCCGGACGCGTCGAGGCAGCGCCGGCCGGGGAGCAGTCGGCTGATGGTGGAGCCAGGCTTGGCCGGGCCTGAGCAGCTGTTCAGCAGGGAACAGTGTTCCCTTCCCCCCCTCTTTGAAATTTAAATTTTTAGGGAAGAAAGGAAGAAGAAGAAGAAGAAGAAAAAGAAGGAGAAGAAGAAGAAGAAAAGAGAAGAAGAAAGGAAGAAGGAGAAGAGAAAAATTAGAATGAGGGGTTACGGTTGTGGAGGCTTGAGGAGGGTGGGGTTACCTAGGTTTTCTAGGGATTAGGGTTGATGGGACATGATATTAAATAAGGGAGAGAGGGTGTTGATGGAGGGTGAGGATGCACTCCTTGAATGGGTGGTCTAGATTGGTCATGAAAGAATTTTCATGTGGGAATGAGGGTGAGAGGCTAATTAAATATTAAGGATTCCTCATTGGTTTTAACAAATGGGTGTTGACACCAAAAATGCCAATTTGCAAATTAGCCCCCTTAAATTTGGGTATTTGCACAGACGCATAAAATGACAAAAATTTGACGGGCGATACGGTGTCCGGTGTTTTGTAGGGTCAGGGGGCGCTGTAAGTTTGGTACGGGCTCAATTAGCAGGGCACTGAAATTAAATTGGGATTTTCAGAATTGGTTTAAATAGTATCCTCAATTTAATTAGAATAAAATACAAGTTGTGTTCTAAAATTAATTAGGAGTACATGGGGCCAAAATCAGGTCAAGTCATCAATACCAATAATGAAGAAGACTCAGAACAGAATATTACCCTAATTTGGGCCGCACGAAAAATAGGTCAAGATTGTCCCCAATTTCAATTGGAACGCACAACGATACAAAATAGGAATTTTATTAAATAACGTCCGCGATAATTTTTGTGCGGCTAGAAATAATGTACAGAGAGCATAATTATGAGTTGCAAAAATAGCAGAATGGAAGGCGGGCATGTCTAGGGCAAGATTGTGAAATTAGTTGGAAGACAAAAGTCAGGATAGCGCTCCAAATATCGAAGCAAAGGCAATGCGCAATAATTAATTAAAATACGGTAATTAATTACAATCTCCAATAAATAAATTCTAGATAAAATAATTAAATACAGAATTCTATAATTCGGACAGGTGTACATCTACTGGGCTTCTAGGTCAAGTCTACTAGCTCAAAATAAATGGACACTGCATATAATCATATATTTAAATTACACATCACACATTTATTTAAATCAAATATACTATCATGAATTTAATTAATTGTAACTACCATAATATTAATTATTATAAAAAGTCAAAAATACCCCTGTTTTCGGAACGTGGTAGTGACAAGTATAAAATCAACGAACAGAAGCAACATTCTCTAAAACCAACACTAAGTAACTATATTATAAAATATTATATTACTAGTGATCTTTCTAGTTTTACCTAGGTTCGTTACATGCAGTACATGAACGGAGTCATATTACTTCTTTTGGAAACATCTTTGAAAAATAGAGTTTCATGTTCGATATACAAGCAAGCAGGCAAGCAGTTCATGCACAATATGCAAGTTCAATTACTAACTCTGGTGTGCAGCGTGTCTCGTGAGTCATATCTATTACTTTAAAGACTCTAGCATGTATTTAGTGGACTATCCTTTTTATACTATTCAAGGTGATCATCATATTCAAGAAGGCATGCAAGTTTAAGTGCGATGCAAGACAATATGCAAAACAATATATCACTTATATAGTGATTCTCACCCCTTGCCGAATGGTTATCCCTGCAGCAGACATACAAGTTAGCAACATATGCATATATAAACAAAGTTCTATTTCAATGTCCGTCTCTGCATCAAAAAGTTATGTATGCAAGAAGGCTAGGCTAGTATGCGCCCTAACTATATGATGGTCCACGGGAAAACCATAAATAACAGCTGGAACTACAAGCCCAGACTAACTATTAGATATAACACCCCCCCTAATCGCGAGGAATACAAACCTCAGGGTGCTTCAATTATCTTCCCCAGGCCGAACGAATCCGAGTGCCCCAGGAAACGCTCAAGAGACAGTACCTCGTGCACAAGTTGTCCAAAGACCGATACGATGAATGCGATTATATCAGATAAAGATTATATGATGCACATGTCCGTGGACAAGCAAACATGATATCAAGCGATAGAACCAGGGCTCTCAATTCTCTTCTTCCAATTAATTCGATAGGTTCGATAAGTTCAATCAATTCGATAGGTTCAATCGTTTTGATAGGTTCAATCTTCTTTCTTTCAATCAATCGATAGATTCAATAGCATATAATACAAGTTATTCAAATAGTTCTATCTTTCAAGCATCAATGACCAGCAAAACGTGGCACGATTCTTCTATCTCTTTTAGCTAAGCATGCAGTTCTACTCTTGTTTTAACATACGATGGAAATATATGAACATTTTTTACTCTTTTTTATCAGCATGACAGCGGTTCGTTCGATAGCGGTGTCCGTGTAACTAACCATACAATATCTATTCTTTAACTTAGCATAGCAATGGTTCTATTTCTTTAGACAAGCATCGAAGTTCTCTAGTTAAGGAAACATGTTCTTGTTCTATTATTCTCAATACGAACATTAACTTATTAAGCAAACAAGCATTTCAAAAACTCTGATTCATTATTAAGGCGTGCAAGATCAGAGAATGAAGTTCTGCCCACTCACCTAGATTAGTCATCTTCTGGTTCAATAAGGAGCTCTCCAAGAAGGTTTTCTTTTTGAGTCAGCAAACTGATATCTCTTGTACATAGTGCCAACGCGGAGTGGGGCACTACATACTTACCTACCAAGAAAAAGTTTCATCCTCGAAACTTCAAGGAGAAACTTTCGATATCCAGAGCAGCGATAGTCCTCATCCCTCACCATCCTCAATCAAAAACTCTAGCAATAAAAAATGATCACTCAAGCAAACAAAAATCAGAAGCCATAACTCTCAAGCAATAAATCAAATCCAAAAAACTTTTGCTAGCATCTTTGAGAATATCTATGGACTTATTGTATGGAACGCTCTATACAACAATGATATCAATGGCAAGGAATTTTCATATAGGAACTTGCAGTAAAATGGGCGTAAGGCTAGAGAATCGAGTTATTCTGATACTATTCTGTCATGCCCCAATCCCGAAGGTCCCGACAACGCCCCCGCCGGGCGCGAATCACCGTGCCCCGGTGCTCCTGCGGGGTATATGTCATTTGCCATCGAGACGTGATGTCGTGTGAGCCTGGGGTTGCGCTCGCACAAGGCAACATTGTTAAAGTTGTGGCTATCATCGAACCGATCGAGTACCCAACGGAGGGACAGTGTTACAAATAATAATCCATCTGAGTAAATGGGGCAAAGATCTAGGCACGAGGTTCTTTGAATTCATTGGCATCGTTCCATACATTATGTCCCTCTATACAAAAGCAGCTCAAAATAATCGATACGTCTCAAGGCATCGACATCAGATTTTTGGGTCCTGGGGATGGGACACGGTTATCGCTTCTTCGGACGATCTAGCACCTGCAAACAAGCAAACTGTTGGTGGGTCAGCACTTAAAATATTGGTAAGTATAAAATCAACGAACAGAAGCAATATTCACTAAAACTAATACTAATTAATTATGTTATAAAATATTATATTACTAGTGATCTTTCTAGTTTTACCTAGGTTCGTTACATGCAGTACAGAAATGGAGTCATATTACTTCTTTTGGAAACATCTTTGAAAAATAGAGTTTTATGTTCGATATACAAGCAAGCAGGCAAGCAGTTCATGCACAATATGCAAGTTCAATTACTAACTCTGGTGCATAGCATGTCTCGTGAGTCATATCCATTACTTTAAAGACTCTAACATGCATCTAGTGGACTATCCTTTTTATACTATTCAAGGCGATCATCATGTTCAAGCAGGCATGCAAGTTTAAGTGCGATGCAAGACAATATGCAAAATAATATATCACTTATATAGTGATTCTTACCCCTTGTCGAACGGTTATCCCTGTAGCAGACATACAAGTTAGCAACACATGCATATATAAACAAGATTCTCTTTCTATGTCCGTCTCTGCATCAAACAGTTAGGTATGCAAGAAGGCTAGCCTAGCTTGCGCCCTAACTATATTATGGTCCATGGGAAACCCATGAATAGCAGCTAGAACTACAAGTCCAGACTAACTATTAGACATAATACCCCCTAATCGCGAGGACTACAAGCCTCAGGGTGCTTCAATTATCTCCCCCAGGCCAAACGAATCCCAGTGCCCCAGGAAATGCTCGAGGGACAGTACCTTGTGCACAAGTTATTCAAAGACCGATGTGATGAATGCGATTCTATCAGATAAAGACTATATGATGCGTATGTCCGTGAACAAGCAAACATGATATCAAGCGATAGAGCCATGGCTCTCAATTCTCTTCTTCCAATCAATTCGATAGGTTTGATAAGTTCAATCAATTCGATAGGTTCAATCGTTTTGATAGGTTCAATCTTCTTTCTTTCAATCAATTGATAGGTTCAATAGCATATAATACAAGTTATTCAAACAGTTCTATCTTTCAAGGATCAATGACAAGAAAAATGTCGCACGATTCTTCTATCTCTTTTAGCTAAGCATGCAGTTCTACTCTTGTTTTAGCATACGATGGAAATATATGAACATTCTTTACTCTTGTTTATTATCATGAAAGCGGTTCGTTCGATAGCGGTGTCCATGTAACTAAGCATGCAACGTTCGATTCTTTAACTTAGCATAGTAATGGTTTTATCACTTTACATAAGCATCGAAGTTCTCTAGTTAAGCAAGCGGGTTCTCGTTCTATCATTCTCAGTGCGAACATTATCTTATTAAGTAAACAAGCATTTCAAAATTTTAGATTCATTATTAAGGCGTGCAAAAATCAGAGAATAAAGTTCTGCCCACTCACCTAGATCAGTCATCTTTTGGTTCAATAAGGAGCTCTCCAAGTTGACTTCCTTTTTGAGTTAGCAAACCAATATCTATTGTACATAGTACCAACGCGG
Source organism: Iris macrosiphon (assembly GCA_036927795.1). Classification (NCBI taxonomy): domain Eukaryota; kingdom Viridiplantae; phylum Streptophyta; class Magnoliopsida; order Asparagales; family Iridaceae; genus Iris; species Iris macrosiphon. The sequence goes on from JAYESA010000019.1 coordinate 56,787,259, forward strand.
AGCGGGGCACTATAATCCATGTGACCATCATGTTAGAAATCAAATATCTTAATACTAAATACAAAAAACATAGAGGCTGTCAAATAAAAAAAACTATAAGAGAATGTACTCGCCTCTGTCTAGAGTAAATGTTGTCACTCGGTGTCCGAACTGATCTCACACACCTAGATATGAATGACATATCAAAATGGGTGTAAAAGTAAGAAAGTGAGCTAAATGCAAAATGGATGCTCTCTAGGCCAATACTAGGTCATTCTAGCTATACTAGGCCAAACTAAGTTCACACTAAGGTTTAAGGTCTAGTACTAGATAATTAGTCTATAAGGGTCACTAACTAACTAGTACTAACTAATATCAATAATATATATGTAATAAGATACTCTATGTACTAGTATATATTAGCTAACACTTGTATAATACTTAAGTAATAAGCTAATGGCTATATTAACTAATAACTGATACTGACTCATATTAACTAACCATATGCTATCTGGTAATTCATTTAATATACTTACTAATACTAACTCACGTTACTACATATACTAAATTTCCACTTGTTAACAGATAAACTAACTGACACCTGATATATGCACTAACTAATACTAACTACTACTACTACCATCCCTTATAAGCCCGTACCAGACCCCACTAACTCCTCCTTACCAATACTACTAAATGCCTACAGGTAACTATGTTCACTGATACCAGGCAACCCAGTTTCCTTATTTCTGTTATTGCAGTTAACACTTTGATGTAGTTACCCTCTTTCAATATTCTTTGCTCGACACTGATTTCACTCATCACCTCTATACTAACATCCATTTATGCACACAGGTTAAACACAAACTAAACTAACATCCTTCATTCCTTAATATCTTAAGTATTATATATACTAACTGACCCAAATACCAACTGATCCCTATTCCTATCCATGATTCAGCTACTGATGCTCTGAGGCATAGCATCTAGCTGATAACTCATGATGCACACAAAAGCAAAGACCTAAACTAATCCCATGTATTCTAGATGTTTAACATCTATGCTCATGTTTACACCCTACACACTCCCAAAACCACTAAAACCAACCCGACTAACCAATTGAACTTGAGCTCCCTCTCTTCTACCTGAACACCAACTACCTGTAGGCCTACTGATGTAGTCCTCACTTGAACTCGATCCCCCATACTTACCTTGCTACACAACACCAACATCCACTGCAGCATGATGCTGCCCTATACCCGAGCCTGTGTACTGAGTGCACCCTCAATCCAACTGTGCAACAGCAAGAGTGCACACCATCAGTTGCTCAAATACAATAATCTCCCAGGTGTTTAGAGATGCAGAACATTGTTCACCTCATACCCATGCCACACTAAATAGTCACAGTGCATTCTTAACACTTCCAAATAATCACACACACACACACATCTAATACAAATAATCACTCATGTAAAACATATACACATATATATATGGACATATATGTCACACACACTAATCATTAAATCAAATACTAGGTGTGCAATACATAATACACTATGATACACACTCAATCAATAGCCAAATTCCACCAATTCTCCAATTTAAACATTCCCACCTATTACTTACATAATAATATAACTAATAAAACATGTTACAATGAGAATTGAAGAGCAATTTCACAAAATACACCAAAATAGAGCTCCGTATCACATGGTATCACACCGTATCGCGATACAACCTAATCGTGTCCAATTTTGGATACATAGCTAGTATCCCAACCCCGATCTAAGTTCAATTTGACTAATTTAGTCTCATGACACACACTTGATGTGTCAATCTCGTAATTCCCCCAAAATACATACAAAAATATATGTAGAGACCACAATTCTCAACCAAATAGCCTAGAACTTGTTCCTATAGGTAGTCCTATGCCATTGGGGTATTCTTAGGGGTCAAATGCATGATTAAGAAGCTACAATGAAGAGGAATTCAAAAATTACCAATTGGGAGATGGATTCCAATAAAAACTCAAGTGGACACGATCCGAATACGATCTCTCCACCAATGCTCCTCCTCTTTGTGCTCCTTGCTTCTCTAAGCTCCAAAGCTCCTTGAGGAATAAAAATGAGAGAGAATGTGAAGGAATTGAGAAAGAAATTGATGGAGGAAGAAAGGAATTGGGGATCTAGAATTGAATGCAAATGAAGATGAGAGAGAGAGGAGAGTCCCTCTATAGTGGTCGACCTATATTTCCCCTTCACCAAGTCACATCAAATGTCAAACATGCCCCTATTTGGTAGTTATGCATAGGATTAGGGAAGGATTAATTTAAAAAGTCTCTAATTAATGAAATTTAGTCTAATTCTCCTTAATTAATTAGTGGGAATGTGTTTATTGGGCTTGGTACATGTTGGGCTCACTGTTTATCATGACAAGTCTAATTGGGTTCACAAGTATCAAGTCTAACTAATATGCTAGTCCACTAATTAATAAATAAATAGCACAACCACCAATATTAATTATTAGCATAATATAAATAAATATTAATCTCTAAAAATAATTATATGCAAATTGACTAAATTACCTTCATTTGGAAAAGTGGGGGTGACAATGCGTCCCATGCGTCTCTGGCCACATGGGTCTCAAACTCCATGAAGACCAAATCTTGTTGTTACGATAAGAGTGATTCTCTCCAACCAAGTGCGGACTATGTGTCAAGTGACCAAGTCACACCCACAAAGGAAGAGAACCACCCAGATCTTCAGCAACCGAAAATCCCAACAAGTGCCCACGTGGCAGCTCGGCCTGCTTACGGTTACAGCTGCACCCTGTCAAGAAGGGGCACGTGGCACCCTCCATCATCCATGCGGCCCAACTTATGCGCACTTAGGATGACTATAAATAGTAGGGTACCACACCCATATAAAAGGCTGGCTGGCTATCTGCGAATCTACACTCGAGCAAGAGAGAAGATCTTCCGCATCGGATCGTCCACGGAGTAAAGAGAGTTGCTACACTTCTAACCCTCCATCGTCACCCCCCAGAACACAAAATGTTTACTTAGAATGTCTGTTTAGGACTCCTCTATATACTCTCTTTAGTTTGTTCAATTAAATCAAGTTTCTTTTCAAACTTTCGTATTTAATGGAAACAGGGTTCTGTAAACCCCCTGAATTTTCAAATTATTAAATCTTGGATTTTTCCCAATTTTCTGGAATTTTTTGGGAATTTTCTGTAATTAAAATCAGGGTTCTTAATTATTGAATGATTTTTAATTGTTAATAAATGATATTAAAATATTATGAAAATAACATTTTTGGGTGTAAAATAGAAAACTGGACTTAGGGTAATTTTTCTGGAATTTATCGGGCCCTGGACCTATTTTTAAATGCCTAAAAACTATTTTAATTAATTAATTAATTAAATAAATTATTATTATTATTATTATTATTATTTCTATTATTATTATTTTTTTCTATTTCTTTTTTCGGCCCATCCGGCCCAGCCCGGCCTGCGGCCCAACCCGCGGCCCGTCACCCTAACGGGTCGGGTCGGGTCCGCCTGAACCCGACCCGCCCGGCCCAGACCCTGCCCAGCGGGTCGGGTCGGATCCTCCGCCACCCGACCCGCACCCGCGACCCGCCAGTAACCCAGCCCCTCTCCCCCGCGCGAACCGCTCCGCCTGCCCGCTTCTGCCGCCGCATCCGCCGGCCGCCCGCCCCGCACGTCGCCGCGAGCCCCGCGGCCACATCGCCCGCCTCGCCCGGAGCTCCTCCGCCTTCCCCGGCCCCTCGACCGCCACTCCTCCCTCTCCCTCCCCTATATAACTTCGGCCGCCCCCTCGAATCCCCTCACCCTAGCCACCGCTCCTCCGCCCCAGCGCCGCTCCGCCCCGGCGCCGCCCGCTGCAGCCCCGCCGCAGCTCCCTCCTCCGCCTCCGCCCTCCGGCGCCCCGACAGCACCCGCAGCTCCGGCCTCCCCCGCGAGCAGCAGCAGCGCCGGCAGCGCTCCAACCGCCCCGCGCCTCCCCGCGCCGGCAGCGCCGCACCGCGCTGTCCCCGGCCGGCCTCCCCGCCGCCGTGCCGACCACCGGCCACCGACACAGGAGTCGGACACAGTAAACCCTAGCCCCCTTTACTATGCAGTGGACACAGTAACAGTGTCGTGTCGGACACGTATCGGACTCGATCGACCCTGGTTTTCGGGTCCCCTTCATGTACGCGTAACTTTTTGCTCGTAGCTCCGTTTTTAATTCCGCAAATTGCGTTATGAAGCCTGTATGACCCTCTCGGTGTCCGGACAAACTGTTCGGGGCATCGCGTCCTGTGGTGATCGCACACCGCGATCCAAAAACAGGAAAAACCAGACCCTGTTTTACCCCGGAACTGAGTCCGCCCCGCCAAACGGGACGACTTGGTCGCGTGCGGTCTTCACAGATACGTACGCATCGTCGATACGGACGTGTGAGTCTTCGTGGAAGCTGATTCGGGTGTGCGTGCACACCGGAATCAACGCGTATCCGCGGACATCGCCCCGTATCCGCCTTTTCTGTAATTTACCCTAACTTCGTGCACACTCGTCAGATCGAGACGAAACTTGCGCCATCGGACTCGTAGCGATACGCTGGTCCTGTGGGTCAAGTTTGGTTCGATTCTGAGAACGTTGACGAAATCGCGTGTCGTGGGCCCCACAGGCCCCGCTCGACGGGCGATTTTGTGTTCGGCTCATCGGAATCCAAATCTGGAAGTTCCGTTGGGTTCGTATCAGCGTTCCTGACCTGTTGACACTAAGTTTGGTGAATTTGGAGACCTTTGACCCGGACACGTTTTTTGGTGCAAAGCGGGCCCAACGGCGGACCCCGTTTTGACCCGAAACTGCCGTTTTTGCCCTTGTCTCCAAATTGGACCCAAGGACAGGCGTTTCTAGCTATTTTATATCTTCTGAGCGTGATGGTAATATTTATTTCAGCATTTGGACTCATCTCTGGATATTTTCCCCGAAGACCTATTAATCGGATCCAAACAAAGGCAAGTACCTGCACTTCAAGTTTAATCTTTATATTGTGATAGTTAATTCCCTGCCTTACATGTACCCTTGATGTTTACACCTAGTGTTAGAAATGTTGAATTTCATGTCTTGAATATTGGAGTTCATGTCTTATTTTTCATGTCGGGTGGGAGAATACTGAAAGGCATGTAGCTTACCCTGACTCTTGCCATGATTAATAGCTGTTGGTACACGACTGTCCATCAGCCGGATCTCGATTATTCGTGATTAATAGCCGTCTATGACGGCCGGTTTAACCTTATAGACCCCTACATGCCAACTAGGTATTCTAAATACACAAGTTCACACACATAGCTTCTTGTCTAGTTATGGCTCTTGTTGACTGTTGTAGTTTCATTTCCTGTCACATTTATTCCTTCTTTCTCATATTCCTGTGTATAGCATTAACTCTGAGATATTGATGTTTCTTTTATGCAATTTTCTCAATATAATGCTCAATCTAATTGTCATAAATATTTAGTTTTAATCTTGATGTGCATTGTGTACTTTGCTCCTTTCCTGACTGGATCCGTTGATTTAGGCGATGATGAGAACCTTGCCCCCACCTATTATGGCCACTATAAGTTAGCAGGTAACACACATGAGGAGCCAGTTTCCCCCAGGAGGCTACTTCTGTGGATCAGTTAGCTGTAGCTGCTTTTCTTTCCTTTTCAGCATATACTCGGGTTTGTCCCCGATTTATCTTCTGGCTTGTATTAACTGTGGATTGGTTGTCACAGATTAGATATTATGAAATCTCAGCATTCCTTTTTTCTGTTATTTTCCTTGTCTATTTTACTTTTGTGGATGAGATAGACTTTATATTACCTGTGATTATGCCCTAGACAGCGCACTACCGCCGACACTGCGGCGTAGGCTGGACGTGCCCACGCACTCGTGCCCGAATATCCGGGTGCGGGTCGTGACACGTTCTATGTTGCCTGTGTGCACAGTCGAACAGTATACATGGTGTGATGTGTGGGGATTAGTACGTATGATAGTGTGTTGCAAGTATCTGAGAATGGGGGGGTTACTAATGCACTAGAGTATTAGTAGCTAGAGGGAGGAAATCGATTTGGGGATATAAAGTTGGTCAAATTCAGTGCATCATGACTGATCAAGTGCAACAAGCAAGAGGGGCCCTGTTCATTGTGTCTCTGGGTTAGAATAGAGTATTGCAGATATTGTGTGTGTATGAGTTACTAAATTATGTTAGATTATACTCGGGTACAAAGTATCTGAACTAGTGTGGAGGGTTGGCCAGTATGCAATGTTTGTATCAGACTTGATACTCTAGAGTATCAATAACCATGAAGCTCGAGTATATGACATTGGATACTGGTGGGGTTGTGAAGGATAAAATGATGCTTAACATCAGTATTTGGGTTAGTTAGTGGTCGGGCAGTGCAGTGAACCCATCATTGGGTGACTGTAGCCATTGCCGGTTGTAATCAGTGGTCGGGTTAGCAGCTTTGACACCAAGAGGGTGTCGGATCAGGGGTATCAGTCGAGTATCAAGGGATCTGTGGGTGATACAAACCATAGTTAGTGAGTGTTTTTGTGCCTTGGTTGACATATTTCTTGTTGGTGTATTGGGGAAAACTGATATCTTGTATCAGTGGGAATATGTAGTTGTGGACTATAATGTATGTGGGCAGGCTATCAGCAGGAAGCAAAGGCTCCAGAAGTGCAGGATTAAGAAGGGGGAGTGTGGTATCAGTGTGTGTGAGTACCTGGAGTGGAGTTGTGTTAAGAATATCAAGTGTCAATTGTATCTTGGGTTCCTTTTGTGTTCAGTTAGTATGTTAGTCAAGTTAAGGTAAATATATAAGGTATATACTTATGGATATGTTAATGTTAGATACTAAGTTATCTTAGGTTTTAAGTAGATTCCATGATATGGGTTAAGTATCATGATATCATAAGTCAAGATATTAAGATACTTTACTTATAAGGTTGATATCCTAAGATATTAAGTATATGATACATTGTGTGATAGACTAACTTGTATAACATAAATAACAAGATATTAATTTAATAATAAGTATATGAGTTGTATCTATCTAGTATCTGTATATGTATCAGTATATATGCATCTAATAGGTATATGAGATACCTAGTATCATAGGCATAGTGATACCAATGTAGTATTAATGTTTAATAGTGAGGTATTGGTAGGTGAGTACTAGAAGTATTGATATTTGCTAGTATTAACCTAGAAAGTTGGGTATGACCTAGTTAACCATGTGTAGACCTAATATAGACCTAGAAATGGCCTGACATCCTCATTTTAACCTAGTTAATCACTTTTATCATTTCAAACACCAATTAACATTGATATCTTATATATAGGTCTTTGTGACTCTATTTTGGACGTCGATCCTCACACTTTGCTCAAGACCACAGGCGAGTACATTATCTGACACTTTTCTTATTTTGACGATTACTATGATTCTAGTTTGTAGTGTTATACTTGATTCCAGACATAGTGGATACACGGGCTAGTATCGTAGATATCGGTCATGAGGAGTCGTGATTGGATCTATCGTACTAGCCAGGGATGTAGAAGTATTAGTTGATTATGTGATCATACCCCTACTCACTTTTTTATAGCTCATCCTCACTACACGAGGGTGTAGCCTGATCTTATTACTTGTACATAGCTCCCCGTATAGGATTGGCCTGATCCCCTTATATGTACTTGTGTATAGTCAATTATACTTGATTGACCTGATCACTTATTGTACTTATGCATAGCCAATCATATAAGGTAGAGCCTGATTTGTCCCAAGCCGATCACATAATAACTAATATTTTAAGGCACTTAGTAGTTGTTCATTTCTCTATTCCAGTTTACACCTGCTCATACAATCATTCCTTATTTATTTATAATTCATTATTGTCTGTGATATGATTATCTGTGCACCCGTTTCCTTATTGTTCCACTATTTCTTCCATCTTGTATTTCCATTGCTTACTGTTTTATAGTCTTTGTTAATTTAATGGAACTATTTTTAGTTTATGTGCTTCGCTCCAATCCTGACTGGATATATTTTTCAAAGGATCTCGATAACTTTTGTCCTACATACTATGGCCCATGAGTAGATGAGGGTTACATCCAGGAGTTTCAGGAGGATCCCGTTCCAGTAGCGGATCCATTAGTTGTGACTTAGAGCTAGCATCCATTATGTATTGGGGATTGTTTCACTTTGAGTTATTCTGAGTTGTATTATGTTGAGACTTATGTTGTTATTTAAGTTAGCTAGACTTGTAGAATTATTTCTACTATTTTGAGATGTTATTTCTAAACTTGTGTGGAACTACTTTTATATAATTTCCTATTTATTGTGCCATTCATCTTCCTATAGATATTATTGTGATTGAGTATTGTTATGTCTTTATATTTACATTCATCTTGTCCTCCTTATGGAGTTGAGATCATTGACAAGTTTTATATTATTGTGAGATGTGTTAGTTATATTGTGACCTAGACAATGTTCTACCGTCGATGCTGCGACATAGGCTGGACGTAACCACGACTCATGCCTAATTTTCGGGTACGGATCGTGACATAAACCTTTTACCTTTTCTTATTTAATGCATAATTCATGATAACATTGTAAATTTCAACTTCATAACCACTATGGATTTGTTGTCTTTGACATTACTTTTTTTTTTAAATGATTGACTTAACATTCATTTATTTTTGGATAAATATAATTTTGCAGTTCTTTCTTTACGAAATTTGGATAACATATTAAACATATATGTATCAACATTTATAACTACATAAAAATATAACGCATGTACCCCGACCATACTGCAAAGGCTAAGATTGGTGGGGATACAAATTATTTATATACGCAACACGTGTGTGTGTGTGTGTGTGTATATATATATATATATATATATATATATATATATATATATATATATGACTTCACTTTGATAGCGCGATGGTTCCGTGAGAAGGTGTGCGGAGCGACACGGATGGTGGGAGCACTATTTCGGAGGCGACATATGTATTGTACTGGGGGGGGGGGGGCAGTCAATGGTTTGTTTACTGCTAAATCGGCTTGGCTTCTTTCGAGGATGGGTCACGCTGAGAAGTCATTATTGGCTACGACGTGGAACAAGGCGTTCCCACCAAGTGGACGGTGCTCTTATGGAGGGTGCAAAGAGGTAACCTACCTACTGATGATATCTTAAAATATGGGATACTCTCTTGCATCACGGTGCCATTTTTGTGTCCTTTATCACAAGGAGTCTCTTAATCATATACTTGCAGGGGAGTTGCGTTCGAGATTTGGGAGCACCTCAGGTTAGGGGGGGTTGTTTATGAGAGGGGAGATATATTATAGGCAGACTTGAGGCTTGGTGGGAGACTCACAGCTCGGTGGAGGCGAATGTGGTGGTGGCAATGGTAGTATGGGTGCTGTGGAAGAACATAAACAAGAGCAGATATGAGCATTATGGGTTTTCTAAGAACCAACTGCTTTTTGAGATCGGTAGTCAGACAGACAAGGTGATGGGAACGGTATGGGAGGCGGTTCGTGAGGGTTAGTTTTTGTCGGTTGGGAGGTATAGTTTTGGTTCTTTTTTGGACGTGTCTGGTTATACTCATTTTGTACATACTCAGATGATAGAATTTTATAAAATGGTGGTTTGATATATATATATATATATATATATATATATATATATATATATATATATATATATATATAAACAAGTAACAACATGTTACACTTCTATCACCTCCGGACACGATCACCTTCCGCTAAGCCATATCTTTCAAGAAAATCCGATCCGGCTCCGAAAAACACTTTTGTCGGAGCACTATGAGTGCCGTCTCTTGTGAGTCATTCCGTGCTTCTGTTTTTGATAAAGACTTTATTTTATTCTTCTTTATAATCCTAATAGGAGGATTGCTGGTTGAAGCTTCAAAGGCAACGAGTCCTCTCAGAACATGTTTATTGTTTATTGATTTGTTTTAAATTATAAAAAAACAGATATAGGGAAGTGATACCAAAGAGGACCTAAGAGATTTTGGGGGACCTGTACGCAATAAACCAAAACCTTTAAACGGGCTATATTTATGAGACTTCAGTTTCTCTCTCTTAACAAATACCTCATTTCTGACTTCCCACCTCTCCCTCTCTCTCTCTCCCCTCCAACATTCTGCAAAGGGACTCAAACATTCGAATTCCGCTTTTTCTCTCCTCCCTACACCTCCGAAAAGACGATCCGCCCCTCGCCGCGTCCCCCAAATTCCTCTTATATCCCTCCTCACCCCATCCACTGCAAATCTCCAGATTCTTCCTCGAACATCCTCCTCGTCCTTCTTCTCTTTCTAAAGCCCTAGCTTGCTCCTCGATCTCTGCTCCAATGGAGGTCTCTTGAGCTCGATCGAGGACTAACCCGTACTGATGGAGGAGTCGGTGGAGGAGGGGATCGGGGAGAGCTCGTCGCCGGCGAGATCCGTCGGCTCTTCCTACGACGTCCGGAGCGACATCTACAACAGGCTCGTGGAGAACGAGAACGAAGAGGCGATCGGGAACCCGGACTTCAGGGAGCAGCTCGACGCCCACTTCAGCCGCTTGCCGGCGAGGTAACGTTCTTCTTCCGTAGGCTTCCGGTTTGGTTTCTGAGTGGAAATTTCTGTGTCGAGCGTACTATACGAATATGTCACGGTTCGGACACACCGATACTTGTTGCGTGTACTAGTTTACTAGAGTGTCCGTGTCGGGTTGGCCACGGCACTGGCTTTTGGAGTGTCAGTGTTCCCTTCCGTGAATTCTTGATTCGTTTCAGTTTTTTAATCGCTTCACTTGGAAAATGGATTTGTTTTAGTTAAAGACTTCGGATTTGAGGGATTTTGAATTTTTTTCTAAATAAACATTATTTGATTCGTTTTTTGCTCGGGATTTCTTGTTTTAGTGAATTTTTCTTCTTCTTCTTCTTTGTGCTCAGGCGATTGAATTCAGTATCTACATAATTGATTTCTTTCCTTTTTTGAAATGTCGTTGTTGATTTGCAGCTCGTAGTTTTTACTTTTTTTTTTTGGCTTGGTTCAGTTGTGAAGACGTAGTTTGCTTTGATTTATTTGCAGAACCACTCCAAATCTTAATTGCATTAATTTCTACTTGTTTAGTTGGAGAACTTGAAGTGTAGTTTCCAAGTCTCGCCTATATATATATATATATATATATATATATATATATATATATATATATATGAACAATGCACATGTGAACCAATAAAAATTAAGTATACTAGTGCACATGGTACGTAGGAGTCCATTCCTATTTGTCCACATGATAAAAATTAAGTATACTAGTGCACATGGTATGTAGGAGTCCATTCCTATTTTTCCACATGTGCATGACTCATGTAGGAATATGGGACAATGGCTCATATCATATATACACTAGTTACTTTCACGTAAAAAAATCTACGATATTATTTAAATATATAAATTTAAATTATATTATAATATTTTAAATATAATTTGAATATATTTTAGTAATAATTTATTATAGATATATTTTTTGGATATGTGTTTAGTTGAATAATATCATTTAGTTAGTTTAAATATAATATAAATTTTAAAATATTTTATGATTTACTTATTTTCAGGTAGTTAAGAGGATTTTAGGTTTTTTAATTTTTTTTAGAAAACAATTACGATTCCGGTACTTAATTATATTTTTAAGTTTTAAATTAATTGGTTGATGATATACACACGGCTTAGACGGCTTAATTTGGAGCCGGTTCTAAGCTGCATTATATAGACTACTAAATTCACGTGCGTGCAAGTAAAATAATTTTTTCCTTTTGATATTAATATAAAATTGTTTAAATATTTTAATTATAATTAGTTATGGGTATATTTATACTTTTCATAAAGATTTTTGAAAACGGTTAGCTACGTAATATTATCTAATTATAAGTAAATATCTCTTCTACCTCATGTTGTTAAGGTGAGAGGTATTCTCCCTGTTTGGCTGAGTTCGAATCCATGTAGTGTTATTTATAATAAATTTAAAAAAATCAATAATTTTTTACATAATATTAATTTTTTTAAAAATAATTAATTGATGATATACATACGGCTTAGACGACTCACTTTTGGACCGTTTTGAAGCCTTATTTTATATATATATATATATATATATATATATATATATATATATAAGATGGATTGCAGAGCAGAAGCTAGAGATTCACGCAAAACTAAATTTGTTCTCTATTTGATCCTGAAGTCGTTATTGAGATTCAGAGATTCACACAAAACTAAGTTTGATCTCTCTGAAGAAACTAAACTTCGACCAAATTCTTTATATTAAATCAGATTACAAACTGGCAGATTTCAATATCCGTTCTTCCTTGCAAATGCAGTTGCAATTGAGGCATAATGTTTACAAATTATAAGAAAGAGGATAAGAAGAAAACAGTAGAACATCTTTTCCTGGGTGATTAGGTCCAGTCCTGAATAATTGAAGGCTCTGTGTGAATCTCAAAATGTGGACCTAAATTTATTTATCAGAAAATTGTGTATATAGCATCAAACTTTGTTGATATTTTATT